>CAXIWS010000187.1:0-44383 GCA_964036195.1 Sphaerolaimus hirsutus
AACCCAAATTCCAACCTGCCGCAGCCGGCCGACCTAGACGTGGCCTTGCGGCCGTTGGCGGGCGACTCGCGCGGCTGGCCGTCGGCCGCCGCGGCGCCGGGCGCCTCTGACCGAGTGGTGATCTTGCGCTGGCGGCCGGCGGCGGCAGCAGCTGCCGCCGCGGCTTTGGCGCCGATGCGACGCGCGCTGCCGCCCGAACGCGTCGGCATTGGAGAGGCGCCGTACTGCGGTTGGGGGGGGGGTGGAGTTGTAACTTGGTGATTCAAAGGGTGTTTGAAGTGTCGGAGCGGAGAGCGGGCTAGATGCGTCTGAAGCGGCGCGCTTCCACAGAGGATTCAAAAGGTAAAATACCCTGTTAATTTGAATCATAATCCCTGATCCCAATTTCCGATCCTGAAAATTCAAAAAACCAATCACGATCATAAGAAGTTTGAAAGTTTAAACACCCACACTTCCACCCCCCCCCCCCTCAACCCAATCAGCCCCCCCCCCCACCATATCATGATCATTCTGCGCGGGACAAGCGTACGGCTGCTCGGCGGCGGACTGGCCGGTGTCGTTGCCCAAGCTCTCGCTGTTGGTGGACACCCTGACCGCCGCCTGTCTGCACTGCACCGCCGCGCCCGCCGACGTGCCCGCGGGGATGTCCATTGGGGGGGGGGGGGTTTTTGGTTGGATGGTAGAATAGTTTTAGTAATCAAATTGGAGATGCCTGTGTGTGAGAGGAGAGGTAAAATGTTTCTGATCAGACTAGTGACTGATGGATATTTGACATGGCTACATAAATAATCTGATTACCATCGGAGTTGCGAAGGCATATTTACGCTTACCCAAAATGACCGAGTATTTGCTAATCGAATAAGCCAACCCCCTCGAATAAGCCCCCCCCCCTCGATTCAACCGTCTTAAAAATTTGCTGGCGCAGTAATAAACCCCGCGGGGGTATTTCGAGGTAATACGGTATACCGTATTGGCTTGTTTTGAACCCCGGGCACTGTATTTTTTCACAACGTCCTTACAGTGGCACTCAATTCGAGCATGGCACTCAATTCGAGCGTGGTACTGTATTATTTGGTAAGGCATTTCAATTCCATTGTAGACATCGATTTACATATTTTGGTATGTATATCGATTCCAGCTGCGTAATTATGATGTAATTGCAACAGCTGCGTCAATTAGATACAACGACGACTGGACATTTTTTTAACAACAGAAGCGACAGAACAGAAGCCACTCGCATGCAGTAACATTTTTAAACGTACTGCGCTCCCCGCGCCATGTTTGCTTCTATTACTTAGGTGTGGGGGGCACTCAATTCAAGCATGGCACTGTATTGTTTCATAAGGCAGTTACCCTGGCGCTGTATTCGAGCATGGCACTCAATTCAAGCATGGCACTCAAAACAAGCCAATACGGTATTTGTTTTCCTGTTGCGGAGATAATGCAAATACACTATGGTGTAGGTATTTTTATTTATGTATATTTCTCCAGGTTTTTCCAGAGGGATTTGATCACATATTTTTTTAGAAATCGATGGTGTCATTACTCAGAATAAAAAAGCAAAATGTTTTGTATAAACGTATTCACATAAGCTGTCTATCGCTGTCAATGTACACTACCGTGCAGAATAGTTGGGAATTTTCACCATAGAAAAATGGGGGGCAGCAGGTTCAGCATACTTTCGTCGCTTCCTACTCTATAAATGCAACACTCGTTCAAACATAAGATATTCTATACAGTGAAAAAAGTATTAGACCCCGTTTACACGATTTTTTGTGACGACTCGACAACAATAAAACGTTCAATAAGTTGAGTAAAAAGGTTCCATATTCATTAGAAAAAGTGGTCAAGTATACCTTCTACCTAAGCGAATATGCAGGCCAAATTGCAAACTCGTGCTTGTAGCTCAAGATTTATAACGTTCGAAAAAAGTTTTCTATTGTCGCTGGCTGTCGGAGACAGTCCGACAACTGTCCGACAACTGCAAAAGTTTTCAAACGCCTTTAACTCATGAGCTACAAGCACGATTGTGTAATTTGACATGCATATTCGCCTAGGTAAGATGTATAATTGACCACTTTTTCTCATAAATATGGAACATTTTTACTCAACTTATTGAACGTTTTATTTTTGTCGAGTCGTCACAAAAATTCCGTGTAAACGGGGTCTTAAAGTATATTCAACGGAATGCGTTCAACAGTAACGGTTTTTAAAGGACACAGCGCGCTGGTGGAAGCTTTCAGGAATAATTCGTTTGGGCTGAAATTTAATTTTCTGCTTAGAACATGCAGAATTCTGTACGTCACTGCAAAAATGTGGAATATTACTTACAGTGCGATCTGAATATAAGGCGTTATTCTGGTGAGGTAGTCATAAGAAAATGATAATATGCTATTTGTTCGACATTTATTTGGCCTTACAGACTATAAATGCTGTTCAGTCAAAGCAGTGAAGTAAATACAACAATTTGTTAGTGGCTGGAAAACATCATTCACCTATGGAACAATTTGTATTTTATTGTGATGATGGAGTGTATTATTCAGAAAACTACATAGCCTGAGGTCCGCGAAGTATATTATTAAGTACAATTTTATCACAATATGTTGCAGCGGGTGGGGAAAAGCAGGGGAATTCGCGGTAGCTAATCCCGGTCAAAAATGAATTGTCCCCCGCGCTACGTTTTTCCACTTGCGTACCAATAATGACGTCGGAATTTTATTTTTAAGCTTAGCACAATCTGCATGCACGCATGTAAAAACGTGCTAGCAAAAATTTACTTATGCACCAGGGCAAAAGTTATACGCGCAGCCGCGTAGTTCCACATATATGAAGCAAGAAAAATTCGTAATTCGTAAAAGTAATTTGAGGAAGTACTGCATGTACAATTTTCAAAAAATCTCCAGCAAGAAGTCAAGACCTTATTACCTCGAATTAACCCCTTGAATTACCCCCCTCCAAATACCCCCACATAAATTGAGTGTAATGAGTATATAGGCGCCAAAACTGCAAATCGTGATACATGGGAACCAAAACACATGTTAGAAAACAGTGAATGAGTTGTATGGACGATAGAGTCGAGTCGATAGACGCGTGAGTCGATAGAGTCAATAGTGTTGTTGAGTCGATAGACGCTTATACGTCTATGTTATTATTGATTTTCGCTGACAATGTGGAATTTCAAAAAAAAAATTCTAGCGAAATAATAGACCCCCTCAAATTAACCCCCGCCCTGAAATTTTGCTGGCGTGATAATAAACCCCCTGGGGGTGTTTCGAGGTAATACGGTAACTACAAAGTTCGGAACCAAGAGCAGAAATTTTGTCAAGGGCAAAAAGTTAAGTACACTTGTGTATTGGACTTTTCATGGCTTTTGCAGCAAATTTGGTCATGCAGCTTCCCGTTCTAGGTGTATACTTTCAAGCGTGTATTGTATAGTAAGCTGTGGGACATTGGGGAAGTATAAATATTTATTACAGCGTAGTTACTTACGTAGTTCTGTATTTTCATATAGGTAAACCTTTAATGCAATGCAAGGCCCTTAGAGACATGGGTCAACAAAATGGTCAATAAAATGTGATTCGCTAATAACATAACAAAATAATTAGGTACTTATGCGATTGAAAAAAACCCATTTACCCCATGAAAATATCCTAAATAATCCATGGCTAGCATTCAAAAAAATCACAAATTGTTTGGAAAATATATATAAATATATCACCCCAAACTTGGAAAAAATATAAATATATATAAATCACTCAAAGCCTTCAGAAAATATAATTAAATCACTGAAAAAATAACTCTAAGCTCAAAAAAAATCACAAAAAATCACTTGCGGTTTATTTCAATTACAAGCAAAATTGTGGTCTATTGCAGGCTTAATTTACCATTTGCAAGCACAAAAATGTACTCTAACATCCCACAATCTATTTATTATTGCTTCACAAGCAGTATTCATTTCATACTATATTGACAAGTGAAAATATCACGCAAATATCACAACAGAAAAATTCAACCTACAACCTCAATGACAACTTCAAAAACATTTTGCACTGCAAACATGTTGCACTTAACCTATAGTGCCTGGTTGTGGCAGTGATGTTTGACTGGGTGCTTAGTACCTGCAGCCCCCCCCCCCCTTCCCGGGGTGAGACCAAAAAAGTTGCAGAAAATGCACCTTTTCCCATGTAATTTTGCGCAATTCCTCCCCCATGCATTGTATTTTAAGTGGATCGGTCTCTTAAAACCAATATCCTTGGAAATCAACACATTTTTGCAACTTTTTGCTGTACATGTATGCATAATTACATACATATAAAGCAGTTCTCGGTGCTGGCGCCAATGCCAACAGCGCCATGGCGTGGCGCCTATGTATGGCGCTAGCGCCAAAACGCCTTTTTGTACCTATATAGTGAAAAATGTTAGGGGGGGGGCTGAGCCCCCCCCCCCCGTTTGCTGGCCCGCGTAAACAAGCAGCCCCCCCCCCACTCAAAAATCCTGGATCCCAAAAATCCTCAAAAGTCCCTGCTGTAGATCATTTTTGTGATGAAGCCACCGAAGTCAGCGTCTTCTACCACCGAATCCAGCAGCTCCAAGACCGTAGTGAGAAACGGCCTTTAGAGTGGTTGATTTCCCGTTGTAGCCGAACGTCCACTTGTCGACAGCCAAGTTGAGTTTATTTCGTAGTTGCGTGTTGAAAGGGGTTCAATATTGTTTCAGGTACTTTATTTGATCAGATACAGCCACATATAAAAGCGCAAAGCCTAGCGAGCTTCCTAGTCGAAGTTTCTATCGCTAGCTTATTTTCGTTCAGAAGCTTGGGGTCCGCAGACTGAAGTAAAAACTCTCAAAGTAGCTAAGACACGGAAATCACGTATAGAAAAACAGCTACAGTAATTTCCTAATACAAATGCACAAATAAGACATAAATGCAACAAATAAACACATCTAGCCGAAACAGTTGCCTTATACTGCGCGTGCATACATTCAAATAATTATGGTAAAGAAATACCAGGTACAAATTGGGCTAATGGAAAAACTATTAATCTTGAGGCGCGAAGTCGGCAAACTCGGCCGATTTACTAATTTGCTTCAATTTGTCAGAAAACATTGACGCACATTGGAACTAATAAATTAGGGTTTGAAACTGTAAATAGTAGTGCAAATGTTCCTAATGACGTAAATAGAATAAGGTATATTCAACATGATAATAATAATCACTTCCTGGAAACGTATGTTGAATAGTCTAGCAAATTGGGACTTATTTGAGGTAAATGGGTATTGTAATTGAGCAGAGTTTATAATATATTCAATTGAGCAAGGTATTATAATTATTAAGTAAATATAAATAGTTGTGAACAGGGTTATGACAATTATACCTATGCGAAGGGCTTTATAAAGTAAATGCTAGTTGCACGCAGGGCACCATTTCTCTATTAGGACGCTGGCCTAGATAATTACGCAGCACGTAAATATTTACAAGATTTGACTTTTGTAAACTGCAAGTAAACTATGCAAATGTATGTATAATCATGATCAGAAAATTACGGCGAGTTGAATGAGCCTAATTTTATATTAATACACCTAATAATAACATATTTAACCTTTTAACCTAAACATTCCACATAAACCTATCAATAACTTATAGAGCACTTTCCTAATCGAATATTCTCCATGGGTAAATAATATAGTGCAGGAAATACAATTTGATATTTTGCGTGGTAAATAAATATAGTGCATGAAAAGTAAAATAGTGCAAATAAGTAAATGTGCGAATATGAGCCTAATTATCAATTCTCTGTATTTCTTTATCCATCCATTTTGCCACGGTCAGCACAATTTTTGATGACATCAAGCAGGTATTTTTGATTCAATGTGATGTTTTATTTCAGAAAAGTATGTTATAAGATAGAGAGATGCTTTATACACTAAAATGTGACAATACAATTCATAGCAGGATGACATAAAAAGTTACTAAAACAGTTTACATCTTTGTCACACACATAATGAAGACTAAGGGATGGTGATATCACCATTTGTCATCATTTGAGTTTTCACATTAGGTAAACACAGTGGCAAACTAGTGACTTGCCAAAACAACCCCACTGAAATTCACGCTATTTGTGAAAACTGAACATCTACAGCATTCTATTGTGGAAAACTGGATGGTGACATGTCACCATTTTTGGCCATTTCAGTTCTCAAAGAAGTCATGGTGAAAACTAGTGTGTGTTGGCACAATATTTACCTACTTCAAACACTATTTTAACTCAATAATGCTCTACATGAGCTGATGAGAGATTTTCAGGAGAAAATTCTCTTGCAAAATTCAAAATTCTCTTGCACAAATTACATGTTTTAGTCATGAAGCACAATACTTGCACCACAATGTATCTAGTATGAGTGATTTTCTCAGTGATTTTTTTTTGAATTTGAAAAATATATATAAATATATCACTCAGAATTTGAAAAAAATATAAATATATATAAATCACGGGTTATTTATATTTATTGTGATTTTTGAAAATATAAATCACGGGTTATTTTTCGAATGCTATCCATGGCTCTACTGTAATCATATGATCACAGAAGGCATAACAACGCACCATGGTTCTTAAAACGTATTTACGTTTACTCGATAAATACTTATACGTTTCCTCGGGAAAAAATACCTGTACTCATATACTCGCGTACTTTTTGA
This sequence comes from Sphaerolaimus hirsutus, assembly GCA_964036195.1. Taxonomy (NCBI): domain Eukaryota; kingdom Metazoa; phylum Nematoda; class Chromadorea; order Monhysterida; family Sphaerolaimidae; genus Sphaerolaimus; species Sphaerolaimus hirsutus. Next base: position 6,698 of record CAXIWS010000187.1, read on the forward strand.
GAGTACGCGAGTACAGAAAACGTAATTTAGGGGACAGAAAATGTCATTTTGCCAAACAGAAAGTGACAAACATAAGAATTTTCCTAAGAAATACTTAGCAGGAGTGAAACACATCTTTTATGTATATCAGAATAAAGATTGGAAAAAATACTGCATTCTTGTGAGAATAATAATAACTTGTACGTTTTCTGCGAGCAAAAATACCCGTTTTTTTCATTTTTCCCAGAAAAAAATCTCGTTTTTAGGTTTACGTTTTCTGTACTTTTGCCAACTCTGCAGCGCACTGACTATATTTTAGGTAGCTTTCAGTTTCATCTATGCCCCTCACCCTCAAATGATTTTGACGAAAAATATTTTACCTAGGATGCAATTTAACTCAAGTAACTATATAAGAAATCAGGAACTATGGCGATGACATGCGTGGTTGCCGTGTGATTAATGCAGCCCACTTGTCAGTGGCTTTAAAGTGTAAAGTAGAATGTAAAATGACATGTAAAATGTCATACAAATTTGTAAAATGTCATCCCAAATGTCAGTGCAGAAATAAAGCTTTTTACCTATTAATTATAATTACAGGGTGTGGGACTGCTTCCTGAGACATTTTATGCAATTTATGCGCCCTTCTCGCTTAAGACAACAGATATAATGGTATGACTACTCATGTCTTAAATTCGAATTTGAATGGAATGATTCCATTTGGTTCACGGTTGATTTTGTTCAGTCCATTCTTTTTTAGAGAACAATCCACGTACATGTTTTGGCTCAGTGCCAACATTTCATGATGCGTTTGAAGTGGTACACATAAAGGATGCACATTTGGTTGGACTTTTTCAATATATAGAATACCCAATGTTCCTGTAAAGTTCAAGCATACAATTTTACATAAAAGTCGATGAAGTACTAATCCACTTAGTAATCGTGTCCAAAACAACGTGCACAGTCCACTATTTTCGTACACCGTATTTCCTCGAATTACCCCCCAGTAACGATGGCAAACAGTCGAAAAAAAAGTATTTAAATTTTTAAGTGTTTTTTTCTGAAGTGAATTTTCGAATTTTCGAATTTTTCTTCAAATTTTTTTTCGAATTTCGAATTTAATTTTCGAATTTTGAATTTTCGAATCTTTTTTTGGCAATTTTCGAATTTTTTTGGCTAGTTTTCGAATTTTTTCAAATAATTTTCGAATCTTTTTGGCAAAATATTGAATCTTAAGCTTAAAACACAGAATTTGGACTGTCTTCATGTTCTGCTCAGTTTTTATAACCTTATTTTTACCATAATTTAGCATTAAAAATGGTGGAAGGAGTTTTGCAAACCATTGTGCTGCTCCTTCATATTATTCACACATTGGCACATTTTATTCACCAACACAGCGAAGGCAATAAAAAGAACAATGAAAAATTGGCATCAAATAAAATATCGGCATAAAAAATTTGGTATCAAATACCGTAATTCCTTGAATTAACTCCCGTGCTGGCTGCCCCCCCCCCCCAGGTTTAGTTTTTCAGAGTGGAAACTTGGGGGGGTTAAACGAGGGTGGGTATTTCGAGGGGGTTATTATTTTGCCAGAAGTTTTTCAAAATCCCAGTACTAAATTGTTGTTTGTAAGTAACACAGATGTCAACAAAAACTGCCATTTATAAGACTCTATAGACTAACACACACACCTGTTGTAACACAACACAGTCAGTGTTTTGGCATGTGTTCTGTGTTTCCAAGATCACAAACCACATTCCGCTCTCTATACACCAAATTGGGGAGGGGGGGGGTATTTCGAGGGGGGTTTATTTAATTCATAGTGTAAATTTTGAGGGGGGTATTTCGAGGAACTACGGTATCAAAAACGGATGTGTCGATGTCCGCCTCTTCCACCGCAGATGACATTTCAACGTTTTTTGTTACGTTTCGCTTTTTCATACGCGCCCTGTATCAATTGTCGATTTATATAGCACGTTGAACTTAAGAGTGCGTTTTGTTGCCTTGAATTGACTGAAAAATTCGAAAACTATTTTCGAATTTTCGAATTTTTGAATTTTCGAATTTTTTGAAAAATAAATCGATTTTTAAGTGTTTCTTCTAGGGGCGAAATAAAAATTCGAAAATTCGAAAATGTTTTCGAATTTTCGAATCTTTTTTTGCCATCGTTACTCCCCAGGCGTTTATTTATTCAGAGTGAAAATTTTGAGAGAAAGACGTGAAAAATGCAACAATAACCACCATTTATAAGTTTTCACAGCCTTTTATAAGGATGAAGATGGTATAAACGATGTTCTAACGTAACACAGTAGGTAAGTGTTTTGAACGTCTGTTATGCATTTCCCGGACCACAAATTCATATAGCCCATTTTGAGGGGGGGGGGTATTTCGAGGGTGGGGGGTATTTCGAGGAAATACGGTATATTGATTTTTCCATGAAATTTCGACGTAAACTCAGTTGGAAACGTTATCATCTACTTTTATATAACCTGATCAATTTCAAGGTAAAATTGTCTGAATTTTAAGCGGAGCAGTAATTCCGAAACCTCACATAAATAGGTATTTATGTCGTCCAGGACGATCCAATTTGACAGAATCCGGAAAGGGCAAAAACTTTCCACACAAATTACCTATACATATCTACCGTATTTCCTCGAAATACCCCCCCCTCGAAATATTCCCCCCTCGAAATACCCCCCTCAAAATGGACACTATGAACTTATAAACCCCCCCCCCCTCGAAATACCCCCCCCCCCAAATTTAGTGTATAGAGAACGTAAATGACAAAGGCATCTGGGTAATGCAAAACACACGTTAAAAACGATGACTCTGCTATGTGAGAACAGTGATTATACGTCTACACACTTATACAAGTCTTTAGAGTCTTATAAATGGCGATTTTTGTTGCATTTTCGACGTCTGCGTACGTTTCAGACGACAATTTAGTACTTGGTTTTCAAAAAATTTCTGGCGAAATAATAAACCCCCCCTCGAAATACCCCCCCCCTCGAAATACCCCCCCCCCTCGTTTAACCCCCCCTCAAAATTCTCACTCTGAAAAAATAAACCCCCCGGGGGTATTTCGAGGAAATACGGTATACGTGAAAGTGACTTGTCCATTAAAAGTGTCCATAAAAATATGTCAGTGAATATATGTGAAAGTGTAGAATACTGCGGAAAAAGCCATAGAATCAGAGTGATTTCAATATATTGACTTGTCTCAAATAGATTATCATATTTCGCGTGTCCTTTAATTAGTGAACGCATGATATTCGTTTACGAATTTTGAAATAACTAAAAGTCTACTGACTAAATACGACACTAATTAAAGCGCGCCATTTCTCAGCGAACGAGAAAAAAGCTATAAGTAAAGCGTGAGGTTAATTTTGTAAAGTAGAGAAAGGCTAAGCGCTGGTAGGGTTCTTCAGGTAAATTCTCGAGAAAGCTATTTACCTATCTACCGTATTTCCTCGAATTACCCCCCGGGGGGGTTTATTTTTTCAGAGTGAAAATTTTGAGAGAAAAACGTGAAAAATGCAACAATAACCACCATTTATAAGTTTTTACAGCCTTATATAAGGATGTAGATGGTATAAACGATGTTCTAACGTCACACAATAACTGTTTTGACAGTCTGTTATGCATTTCCCGGACCACAAATTCATAGTGCCCATTTTGAGGGGGGGTATTTCGAGGGGGGGGATTTCGAGGAAATACGGTATTAACGGCTGTGCATGCAACGCATGTGATTTCACAATTTTTTAGCCGAAGGCAACCGTATCAATAATCCAAGGCACGTAGGATAACGTTGCTACTCCTTACCGTTTTGCATGTGCAGTCGGGGCGGCGGGCTACGTGACGATGGCAAACGGAAATTGAAATATTCGAATTATCAAATTTTTCGTGTTCTCGAATTTCATTTAAAATCAAGAAAAAAAATCCAAATTTAAAGAAAGAGTGCAAAATTGCACTTGCCTCAGGCGGGAATCGAACCCGCACCTCTAGTATAGAACACGAGTGCCCTAACCACTAGACTACAGAGGCGGCTGGGCTCTTCACTATTAGGGCTGACATGCTGCGACAGCAATGCCCTTAACAATAACCAAAATCATTTTTGAATTTTTGTATGTTAATTTCAGTTGAATGTGTATGTAAATATGCCAATGCAGCATAGAAACTGATATTTCCACATAAATAGGCGCATTGATAGCGGGAAAACGGAAACGTAAAAATGTGCCTGCTCAGCGGCAACACCTTGAAACCTTTTCCAAAACATTAAGAAGTAGTAAAATCGGGCGTAAAATGCAAAGATTCCCAACAACCACCAGGTGAAAAAAAATATCGAATATTCGACATTCAAATTCGAAAATTGAAAAACCAATTCGTAAAAATTCGCTTTTTTCCAAACAGTTTGCCATCGTTCGCCAGCGCATTATTCGGACAATATGCGGCGCACTGCATGGAGGGGGCCGCCCGCGGAGCACCGCTTACATGTCTACTACTTTGCACTGCCTATGCAACCGAGGCGGCCTCTTGTCGCCGGCCGTCGCGACGCCGCGGCAAAAATGTGCCGCGGCGCCGCGACAGCTGCCCGCCGCCCCGCCGTCTGAGCGCCAAAGGTGGCAATTGCATTTCTTATTAGGTACATGTTTTCTTGGCCGCGGAGTGATTTTCGGACATTTATTTGAAATAAGTGCAATGATGGCGGACACAAATAAGAAAAAATGATGTATAGCATCGCATGGTTAGCATTGGAAAATGGGTGATTTTTAGGAAATATAATTCAATAAAATATCAGAAAAACTCTCAAAATAAAATATTCCTTAAGAAAAGCGAGAAGAAATATAAACAAATGTCAATCAGATAGCGTTTGAATTTTCTCATACTTTGAAAAATATCAGAAAATTTGTCAAAAATATAGGCAATTATATATCTCTGGAAATCACTAGAACATAAAATATAAAAAGTATCATTTTTATATTTTCTGATATTCCAAAAAATTACCCAGGGATTTTTTCAATGCTAGGCATGTTCACTCACATAAATACAACACAAATGTATTTATCTGAAAAATGACACAATGGGCCATATCTCCATCCTAAACATTGGCACCAGGCACCAAGGTGACTCCTGAAGAAATGACGCAGTCCACCAATGCAAAGTGATATAATGCACATGCAGAGTACTCGGACCAGAATAATGAATGCACATGCATGAATATGTCCAGCAGTCCAGCTACAACTGCTTAGTTCAGCTACCTATATAAGTTTAACTATTTACATGCGACGCAAGTGCCAGTGTACTTTAATTTTTTAAGAAACTGAAATGCACAGCAGCACCTTTCCCTCACATTTCATCCCAAGTAGGGATGGTGTTTTTTCAAAAGTTTGTTTTTGTAATAAAACATTGTTTAAAAATTCAAATCAAAACTTTTTTTTGAATGACAGCCTAAAATTAGTACTTATGCACTAGGGATTTTGCAAATATTTTGTGTGAAATTTCACATGCAAATTACCATTGGTGGTTGTTTTTATTGGTTTTGTGGTATTTTTAGTGCAAAAACTAAGTTGTTTGTGATGTAATTTGTAATGAAATGTAACTTTCATATTATTTGTGATTTTAGTTTGTGCATTTCTGCTTAAATAGTAGCATTATGTATGTAACTTGTGTTCGCTACTTCTAACTTGTATTTTCTGATGTGTAGAAATGTAGTGCATACCAGAGTTGTTAAAATACTGGTATTTTTGGTAGTAACATAAACATACCTAAATACATTTTCATAATTCTGTGTATTTATACTAAAATGTATAAAAGGTATGTAAGGTATTTCAAAAATATCTAGGAAAGCATAAAATAAAATGCAAATGTAATAATTTAAGAAGTGCTCCCACTGTTAGCCAAACTTGATGAAAGTGTATGGTTCTACAATACATTTGTCGAAAATATTTGCTTGAATAATTGTCATCAAATAATGGCTGTATTTAATTTAGGGCATAATGAAATTAAAAAAGTTCTGATGAAACAAAACAATCCATGGGATATGTAAACATATTAGAGTGTCTGAAGGCTGATACTAGAGCTGATGCCAATCTATACTTGAAAATTTTTGGACTGATAATGACCTCATACCTAAGTAACATTTTTGTTTCCCCTAACATTCTCTACCAAAAATGCAAGGATTCATCAAATAAATATGATGGCCCCCACTGTCAAAATTTCACTGCACTAACCGCCAAAATTAAAGCAATGGTGTAGTTTGGTGCATTCCTGTGTTCTTCAGGGGACATTGGTGTGATCAGCACCTGGTAATGCTAAAGTCACTGAAAATATGGAATTGCACCAGCCAAACACTGGTTCTAAGAGATTGTGAAAAAGGAATTGGTGCCAGATATCACCTCTGAAAATCACAAGGGCATCATGCCACATCAGTGATCAGTGCCCTTCCATCACTAGCCATGCCATACTCAGTGAAATCTCATATAAAAAACAAACATTACTAGCAATATGACATTAGACATTTCTGATTTTACATTTTACATACAGGGTGAGACTGCCAGCATAACTATGAAATAATTACATCCATAAACACTGCTCTTAAAAACCTCATTCACTGCTTGAGATCTAGAAGTGTGTGTGTCAATGTGTGCATGTATTTATACATGTGATTATTTACTTAGTATGCTTTATATGTTAGTGAGAAGACTATACAAATGCCTAAATGGTAGTTTATATGCTGGCATATTGACTTCCTTCTGCCAATGACATGTGGATATATATATCAGGGCCGTATCCAGGGGGGGGGCGGGGGGGGGCTGCAGCCCCCCCCCCTCCCGGGGTGAGACCGGAAAGTGGCCGCAAAATGGCACTTTTTCAACATCAGCGTAAAAATTTTTGCGCGCAAGCGCGCATTTTTCGCCAGACATCATGTATTATCGGCAGATTTGCTCCATGTGGCCGAAATCAATATAAATATGCTCAATTATGTGCTGTTTGCTGTATTTGTATGTATATTTACATACATATACAGCGTTCCATGGCGCTGGCGCCAACGCCAATGGCGCCACGGCGTTGCGCCTACTAGTGGCGCCAGCGCCATGGCGCCATTCCGCCACTCTGTACATAAAATTTTAGGGGGGGGGGCTGAGCCACAAAAAATACATAAAAACATACAAAAAAATACATAAAAACATCTGGTTCTGGATGTAATTTATTGTGAAGCAGGTCAATTTCAAAATGACAGAACCATATACATAAACATTTAACCATCTTCCTTCATAGCTTCCACATAACAGAAATATGTTTAAATATGATGAAATAATTCATGAGAAAACAGAGAAAATGTATGTAGATGCACACTTAGAATACTGGGGAAAAGTGGGCAGGGCAGCATTACAAGCATGTGTTGCATGCTGATTAGCTGGTCAATTAGGGAGTTTCACTAAACTTGACTCAATATAGAATGCTGATGCAACCTAATTGTGTTTGGAATATCTTGTGTTTAGTGCAGATACCTATTTACTTCATACCTTAAGAGCCTACAAAATTGTGTTTTTGAGTTATCTAAGTTACATTTTGATGTAGGGAAGGGGTAAAATCTAGTTTGCACATATTGTGCTTTGGTCTTTTTCTGACTCAATATTGCATAAATGAAATAAGTTTTGAAGTGGATAAAGATTGTGATATTTTGAGAAAAAATTTAAGAATGTTTTATGGAAAATTGATCAAAATTTAAATGCTCTTTCCAGCCAATGATTGAACACTTTTCAATCTGTTAATGATTGTGTTATCATGATGATTTTGTGTATGCAAAAATAGAACTTCCAATGACAAAACATTCTTCAGTAGCAAGCACCTCTCCAACTGAGACACTACAATACTCAAGAAGATCTTCACAAACACCCAAAAGGATTCCATCAACTTTCATAGCTGTATCTTTGAAAATACAAATGTATAGCTCGATTTTTTTTTATTACCTACTGGAAAAAAAACTTTTAAAACTTTGGAATTACTATTCTTTTATTCCTATGAATGAATACATTGTCATAATTGTGTAGATACAAAAAATATATTTGATGGATATGACAATCTAAACATAAACACCTACCTAAATACATATGTGCAATAAACAAATAGACAGAAAAGCCACCTTCCAAAATTCTTGTGAGTATTCAGAGTTGTGCATCTGCCTAAAAAGATATCCATATCAGCTGAACTAAATGCAATGAACCATGGAACGAGATTGCCCCCACCCCAATCCCAGACCTAGAAAATTGAGACTCACAGTGTTGCCATAAATTAAACAAATAATGGGATAAAAATATTTTTATTTTTATACATTACAAGATTGACCAATCAGATAAAAAGTTCACAAATTATTAGCAAAAACAAAATCAACAAGAAATGTTTCATGCTGGATACATGGTGACATGCCCTTGGACAAGACACTTGAGACAGCTTACACTCACATAAAACTAAATACATTTCACCGTGATGCATCAAACATTAAAAGATTATTGACAAAAACTTCCAGAAGCAAGTGTTTTCCACTTATCCAGCAATTAGTTTAGTTCCAAGAAATTTGGTTTCATATGGCCTATCATTGTGCGGCTCGCTGAACAGCCGCTCGCTCGAGGAGGACACTGACCCGCTCGGATCAAATCGTTGAGCGGGCAGTGAAACCCGATTTTCTGACCGTGGCGCTCAATTGCCGCTCAGTGCCACTCGACGCCCGCTCACCGCTCACCACTCACTGACACTCAATCGAACCGCTCACTGACAAGTGTGAGTGGCTCGACCGCTGAGCACTCGGACTTGCCGCTCAGTAACTGATATGGCAGAGTCCAAGTCAGGCCGCTCAGCCCCGAGCAAGTGGGGAACGTGTCGTGAGCGGTCGAGAAGGAGCTGGGGTCGAGGGACACTGATCCCCAACTGATTTGCTTGTGCTGATGACTGAAAGTCCTCAAAGTCCCAAACTGAAATTCATTTGAGTTAATTCTTGCGCACACATAAATTCTCAGAAAAACCCTTCACCTGAAAAAACCAGATTGAACTCCCGAAAATAAACCGCGGCGTGCCTTAAATACTGACTAGACACACGCCCGCGACACTAACGAGACGCGTCAACTCATGCATTATCACGTAGGCACAACGCATGAGAATAAATATACAGAGAATGCATAGAACGACCTGGCGAATCGCCAACAACCCCCCCCCTTGGCAACTGTAGGGGCCAAAACAGAAATCGAGTGAGTAGTGTAAGTGCATAGAAAAAATAAAATAACCCGCTTGATGAAAAAAACGACCCGTATCAGGAAATTTTAAAAAGCAAATGCGAAATCTGGCCAAAAGGGCCCTACACAAATAAAAAATAAAATATCTTTGATAAAACGCAAAAACAAAAAATAAATAAAACCAGATTTTATCATTCCTGCCCTTAATGGCGCTTGCGAGATGACCGGCGCGACTTTTTCGGGAAACTATGCGTCACTACCCCGGCGGGCTCACGAATTGGCGACAGAGCGTCGGGGGGGTCGCCCGAAAAGTGAGCGCGGCGGGGTTTCAAGGGCGATAACAGCGGCGCTACTTGAGTAAACGGGAAGAAGGGCACGCAGCCCTCATCCTGCAGCGCCATGAACCGCTGCGGCCACGGTCTGGGCGACGACGACAGCTGCGCGATTTTGGGCGTGACCGGCGAGGCCGGCGGCGACAATACCAGGCCGGCCGTGGGGTCCGAATCCCCCGCAGCCAAACCTGACACGCGCTGCACTGAGCGGCGTATGCTGACGCAGCGAGGTACGGCAGTGAGCGGCGGCGGGCTGCCGCCAGTGGCGGCCGCAAGCCGGCACTGGCTGTCGTGCCACTCGCCCAGCATACTTTTAGTCAGCGCCTTAAAATCGAGCAACTGGGCCGAGAGCATTTCATTGGCATCTGCGAGCGCCGCGAGGCGCTCTCCCGAGCGCACTACCTGCGCTCTTTCCAACTCAACCTCTTTCCGAAGCCGGAAATTTTCACTGCGCAGTTCCGCTTCCTTGGCGTGGGAGCGGGCGCGCAAATCTTCAAAATCTTTCCGGAGGATGGCCTCGTCGTTGAGGCACACCCTCAGGAGCGGCTTGGCCTCGTCGGGATTCAGGTTCAGGCGCTCCCACGCCCGGTTGAGGGAAAAAATCCGCTCCTCCAGCTGGCGGATGTGGTACCGGGCTGCAATTAGGAGGCGGCCCTGGTGGTCGGCCAAAGCGGATAAAGACTGCAACCGCTCAGAATAGCGGCGCGACGCCAACGCACCGTGGGCCATGGAATTGAAGTCGTCCGCGCTCTCCACGTAGTTGTCCAACGTGGTGGGCGCCGGCGCCCACGCTGGCGACTCTGCGGCCGGAGCAAACATGTATTTTTGCCGAGCGAAAAAGCAGACGACCGCCGCGGGCATGAGTTTTTTAGCCAAAAAATAGGCGACTGCCGCGGGCAAAGGTTTTTTATGGGCCCAATCCGAATTGATACTCAAAATTGGCTGCGCTCTAAATGCAAAAAGTCGAAGCCCGGCTCCGAGTTTTCCCAGCGCCGAAACTTGAAAAGCCCCTTCGCATTGCTCACCAGATTTATCTTGTTTTCCCTCGGCCACGGCCATGTGGTCGGCTTCCGGGGGTGCCCGGACTTGGGGCGGCGGCACAAACACTTTCTGGTGCCCGGGCTCTCTCTGCACAGTGGTTTTGTAGACTCTTGACTCCTCCCCGTCCACCTCAATGGTAGTGACCTGCGAGTCACTGCCGCTGAGTAAGGACGCCTCTTAAGCCAACTGCCGTATGAGCCGATCGTTTTCTGCGTGCTCTCTTTCGGTTGCAAATCCACGCAGCCGGGCGCGCTGCGCGGCCGCCAGGCGGATCCGCAGGTCTTCTGTTTTCTTTTGCTGAAAGAGAACGCGGTGGTGACCGTCGCATGTGTTGCTGCCGACCCTTCGATCCACGCCAAAAGCACAAAATCTCACCGCGGGGGTCAACGTGTCGGCGGGGCGGGTGCGCCGTCCTGGCCTGTGGCGCCCGCTCGTGCTGTGGCTTCGGCGCCGTGTTGACATTTTACCGCCGGGAATGATTTCTTGGGATTGTGCCAAAAAAGTAGTAGCTACACTCGTTCTTTCTTTTTTGTCGTGTTCCAGTACGAGTGTGTCGATGGGCACTCGTTGCAATTTTCCATCGATATTCAGTATCGCAACTGATTTGTCTACCCCCACTACTTTGTAGGGGCCGCTACAGAGCGGCTGCAATTTTCTCTCTACTGAGAGACCCCATTTTGTTTTTGTGTATGCCCTGTCCCCTATTCTGATTTCGTATCTTGCTTTTTTGTCAAACTGTTTTTTGTATCTGCTTTGTGCATTACTCAGACATTGCTGGGCACGTTTCCACAGTTTTCCCATTTGCCCCGGGCGTTTTGCCAATTCGGGGATTTGTGTCGCTAAAGTTTTCAGCATTATTTTTGACCGGGTATTTTGGCTGGGCGGATCGTGCCTCTCACTATTTGGATCAGTGCCAAGTTTGTTTGTTTCTGGCTGCCCCACCCCCCCCAGCAACGACGGCATATAACCGAATAGCAGCTCGAACGGTGCGTGTGCTATGTCACGGTTGTAGGCCGTGTTAGTGCGCAGGGAAATTTCAGGCAGGGCTCTTGGCCAGTCCCGGGAACCCGCGTGGGTGACCGACCACTGCCTGATTAATTGCTCGGTGCTTCGAATAGCCCGCTCGGCTAGTCCATTAGCCCGAGAGTGGTACGGCGTTGTGTATCGCATAACAAAACCCCACTTGGCGGCGAGTTGCTTCATGTCCTTGTTTGAAAATTCGGGCCCGTTGTCGGATACGAGCTCCGCCGGTGCCCCAAATGCCAGAATCAACCTTGTTTCTACTGCTTCTGCCATGTTTTTTCCAGTTAAATTCCGTAGTGGTGCCAAGATCACGGCCCTGGTGAGGTAATCAATAATTACTAGCAAGTGGCGGAAACCCCTTTGCTCCAGCATCGGCGTTGTGTCTGCTGCAATTTTCAACCATGGCCAGGTTCCCGGTCCCACCGGGAACAGCGGGCTCACGCATGTTCGCTGTGTGTCTTTTGTGATCTGGCATACCCTGCATCCATGAACGAGGTCTTTGATCTCTTCTCGCATACCTGGCCAAGCGCCGTACTCACTTAGGCGCTGGAACGTGCGGTCGGGGCCCCCATGCGCCCCTGTGGCCCCGGCGTGGGCCTCTTTAATGAGTCTCTCTCTCCACTTCTGGGGGATGAGTGGTACCCACCCTTTTATTCCTTGTATCTCGATTATTCCGCTTTTTTTCCGCAGCATCCCTTGCCCCATCTGATTTCTTTCCAGTTGTTTCGAAATTTCGATGCATGTTAGACAGCCTTCCTGCTCGCTGCGCCAATCCCACTGCCCTACCTGCGTGCTTGCGGCCGCCATGTGAGGGCAAAGCTTGTTTAGTGGGATTTTGATGCTTTCACTTGCCCTCTCAAAGGCTGCTCTGTCGGGGTCCTCGATGGGGTTCCTGCTCAGTGAGTCAGCAACCACGTTGCTCTCCCCTGGGCAATATTGGATGGACAAATCTTGGAGTGAAAGCTTCATGGCCCATCTTTGGGTCCATCTCTCGATTTTTCCTCTGGCTGGCTTGGTCAACGCGCTGACGAGTGCTTTGTGATCCGTTCTGAGCACTACTTTTTGCCCATCTATGAAGTCGCCGAGTCGGTCCAGAGCCCATGTGCAGGCTAACGCCTCTTTCTCCACCACAGACCAGTTTTTGTGGGTGGTGGGCAGTTTCTTGGACACGAATGACACGGGGCGGAGGGTTTCTTTGCTGTTTGGGTCCTGTTGCATGAGTACTGCTCCCAATCCGTAATCGCACGCGTCCGTGTATAAATAAAAACACTGGTTGCGGTGAGGGTGGGCCAGTACGGGTGCTGTGCTGAGTCGATGTTTCAGCACTCTGAGTGCTTCTTTAGCTTCATCTGTCCACTCATCAAATGGGGGAATAGGATCCGCCCCATTTACTTGGTACTTACCCTTGGCTAATTCATTTAATGGCGCCGCCAGCCGGTGAAATGCGGGAATGTGCTGGCTAAAGTAGCCAGCTTTCCCCAGGAATGTTTTGATGGCCTGTTTGGTGGTGGGCGTGGGCATTTCCAGGATGGCTGCCACGTTGCTCCTTTTTGGGGAAATGCCCTCCTTGCTTACTTCAAAACCCAGGAACTTCACCTGAGTGCAGAAAAATGAGCACTTCTCGGGTTTGAGTCAGATGCCAGCCCATTGCAGGCGGTCAAATAGTTTCCCCAGGTGTTCCATGTGTTCTTCTGGCGTGTTGCTGGCCACTAGAACATCGTCAATGTATGCAAAAAATGTCGGCCGCTCTGGCTCTTGGTTCAGTCCTGTGATTACACAGTCCATAAGCCTCTGAAAACTAGCTCCGGCATTTTTTAGACCTAGCGGCATTCTCGTGTATGAAAACTGCCCCTGGCTGCACACGAATGTGACCATGTCCCATGTGGCGGGGTCAGAGATGGTTACATTATAATAGCCGAAACTGGCGTCCATTGTGGAGAACACCGCCCTGTTCCCCAGCTGTTTGAAAATGTCCGCAATGCGTGGGAGCGGATAGGCATCCCGTACCGTGAGCTCGTTGAGTTTCCGAAAATCCAAGCAGAGCCGGTAGTCGTCCTTCCCCTTGGGGACGATCACCAGGGGGAACGCCCAGGGGGATGACGAGGGCACGATTAGTTTTTTTTTCAACATTTCCTCCACCGTGCGCCATACAAATGCTCGCTTTGGGGGGGACTCAAATCGCGCAGCGCATTTGACTGGTTCGGCCCCGGGGACCAGGGAGATTTTGTGTTCAATGACCTGTGTCTCCCCAATATCGTACTCAGTTAGGCTGAACAGGTCTCTTCGACTCTGTAGCATTTTCTGAAATTTTTCTTTTAGTCCCTCGGGGAGGGCATCCTGGCCATCTTTGGGGAATCTGCTCCATACTTCTTGCAGCTGCTCCGCGCTGAGGGGTGGTCCCTGGGAACAAGCCGCGTCTCCCGGTGCTGGGGGCACCGGAAGTTGCATAGTTTCTGCGCTGCATGGGGTGTCTTCATCACCGTCTGGGGTGAGCACTCGATCCACTTCAAACAGCTCAGCCACTTTCGTGTGGGGGGGCAGAAACTGATCATACCCCGTTGTGTTGACTGCACAAAGGGAAAAGCTTGCCTCGGTGGCCCACTTGTCTGATGTGCTGAACAGGGTGTCGCATGTGATTCCTTGTGCGAAATTCTGTAGTGATCCACCCTGCCCCCGCTCATAGGGGTCCAGCGTGTACGCGACTGGTTTTGGAGCCGCCCGGTGCCGGTGCTGTTTCTCCGCTTCCACCAAAATTTGCGTCCTCCCGTGGGCGGGGATCAGTACTTTATGCTTTGTTCTCACGTTTGTGGTGCGATAGCTTCCGCTCTGCTCCCCTACGCTCATGACCGAGTTGTCTTTAAACACCTTCTCAAGCCGGTTGAGCTCTTGGTGAGCGTCCAAAATAATCTTCAGCTCTCCCCAGATGGCTGCCCGCCCTAGCAACAGCGGGTCTGATGCTGGCAGGTACTTCATTAGCTTGACAACTGCGGGTAGCACTGCCTTCCGGTGCCGCCCATCGGGGGTCGTATGTGTGATCTCCATCTCATAGATGCGGAGATGTTCGCTTGGAATTGCCAGCCCGGAAGTTCTGACTTGCGGGTAGGGGTACGGTTTGAATTTCGCTCTCTCTTGCTCCGCGCTTACTCTGGCCTTTTCCCATACTTCTTCCAGCAAGGAGTCCTCGATGAAGATGCCTATGTTGCACCCGGTATCGATGTGTCCTTCTATTGGAACCCCCATGAACTCGATGGTTGCCATGGGGTCGGATGCCCGGGTTCGAAGGCACTCAGCGCCCGCCTCAGCCCTTGATGCCAGTGGGCACCATTCAGCCAAAAATGCCTCTTGGGGCTGGTCGTCCCAGTCCCAGTCTTCCTCATCGCTGTTGTTTACTTCCTTCTGCGTGGATCGACTGGACTGAGTGTCTTCTTTGTTCAGTGGCACCCCCATTTCCGCACATCTTTTCTGCATGTTCTTTCTTGCGTCGTCTTCGCTCCTGTTCTGGCGGGCCAGGTTCCGCTGGATGTTCTGTGCTCTTTCTCTCTGAAACACCGCTGATTTGCTGTCCACAAAACACTGATCTCGTGCGTGGGGCATGGGTCTCCGGTGCAGGTGGTGCGTGCACCATGGTCCCTTGTGCGTTTCGGGGTTGAATGCGGCTCTGGCTCCGGGCTCGTGTTTGCTTGGCTCGCTGTTCCCGGTTTTGGTGTCCGGGTTTTCGGTCTGCCATACTGCTGGCCGCTCGTTGGGCCCTCTTCTTTTCTGCTCCTCCTTTCTTAAGGTTCGGACTCGCTGGAGTTCTACTCGGGCACTGTCCATTTTTGTCACGGCCAGGTCGAGCGAGCACTGGTGCTCTTGCCACCGCTCTCTCCATAAGTACAAACTGGTGATAGGCACGATTTTGGGGGCCTCGGTGAACAGTTTGTCCCCTATCATGCGCTCGCGTTCCTCATCCTCCATTGTTTCGCTCACGTGGTGAAAATTTGCACACAGCCGGGCATGGAGGTCGGAGACCGACTCCTCTGCCTTGGCGGAGATGTTGTACCAGTCCGATACGCAATATAGGCGTCGATCCTCTTTGTAAATGTGTGTGAGCTTGTCCAGCACGTACAAAATGTCGTGTCGTCGGTCGATTCTGATTGTTTTGTATCGCTGCTGGGCTTCCCCTGTGAGGCATTGGGTGAACACATTCGTCCAGTACAGCTGCTGGTGCGACTCGGGGACCGCGATCGCTTGGAGCGCCACTATGTGGAGCCAATACTTAAATGGCCCTGCGCTCCCGGTTGGGTCACCGTCAAATTTTGACTGTTTTCCCGCTGCATTTGCGACTTGCCCTGCCCCCATCCGGTCTTTGCTGGAGATCTGATGGAGGGCGTCTTGTAGTGACTGCAGGTTGTCCTCTGGGCTGAGCGTGAATGTCTCAATGTACTGCGCTATCCGCTCGATTAAAGAGCCCCTTCTCAGGGTGGCCACTCGGTCATCGGTGACCGAGCGTTTGCCGCTCGAGCTGCAGCTCTGCGCACTGATGGCCCTCGGGTTCGGCTGTATCACTGGTGATAGATCATTTTTGATATTTTGTAGAGCCTCGGCTATCACGCTGGGTGAGCTTGTGGTCGGATTTCTCGATAACTGTTCTGCGATTCGTCGTAGTTCTTGTTGCATGTCTGTTCTTTGCTGGCGCAAGTTCAGTTCCATGCGTTGCTCCATTTTCAACTCCAATCTCTGAATCAGCTCCTCGAATGCCGGGCCGCTCTCGGATGCTCTGCGCGAGGGGGTGTGCAGTTCCCCGTCCGCGCCCCCTTCCGAGTCGTCTGAGTCCGCAACTTCTGGGTTCTTGAGCGGGAAATATGCCGCTCTTTCCTCTTTAAAATAATTGTCAATCATCGTGATGAGTTTCTTGCCCAGGGCTGAGTAGCTCGCCTGGGCTGGGTTGGAACATTTTGGCCATCCATCTCTTCTGTACTCGTTCAGCTGATTGAAAATCCCCACCAGTGCCACTCGGTTGTGATCTCTGAGCCATTGTGACACTGTGAGTTTCAGTTCCTCCTGACTGGTTTGCTTTGCCTGCGGCATTCTGACTTTCTGGGCGGCTGCCTATCTCTTTAGGTGCCCTTCCCTTGTGGAGCGGGCTCGCGGCTCAAATGCGCGATGTGGTCGCTCGTGCCGCTCGCTCTCTCTGCTGAGCGGCTTGCACACGAGTGGGTCGCTGGCTCTGCGCCAGCTACCTCTCACTTTCTTGAGCTTTGTGGACTCTTCTTGCCGAGTCCCCGCGCTCCCTACCGGGTCACTTCACGCTGATGTGAGCCGGTCGCGGCGAGACGCAGGCTTTGACTGGAACCTGCCCCTTGCTGCCGAGTTCACTACTGGTCTTGCTGTGCGCTCGATGAGCGCAGTACAGTCACCATGTGCGGCTCGCTGAACAGCCGCTCGCTCGAGGAGGACACTGACCCGCTCGGATCAAATCGTTGAGCGGGCAGTGAAACCCGATTTTCTGACCGTGGCGCTCAATTGCCGCTCAGTGCCACTCGACGCCCGCTCACTGCTCACCGCTCACTGACACTCAATCGAACCGCTCACTGACAAGTGTGAGTGGCTCGACCGCTGAGCACTCGGACTTGCCGCTCAGTAACTGATATGGCAGAGTCCAAGTCAGGCCGCTCAGCCCCGAGCAAGTGGGGAACGTGTCGTGAGCGGTCGAGAAGGAGCTGGGGTCGAGGGACACTGATCCCCAACTGATTTGCTTGTGCTGATGACTGAAAGTCCTCAAAGTCCCAAACTGAATGTCATTTGAGTCAATTCTTGCGCACACATAAATTCTCAGAAAAACCCTTCACCTCAAAAAACCAGATTGAACTCCCGAAAATAAACCGCGGCATGCCTTAAATACTGACTAGACACACGCCCGCGACACTAACGAGACGCGTCAACTCATGCATTATCACGTAGGCACAACGCATGAGAATAAATATACAGAGAATGCATAGAACGACCTGGCGAATCGCCAACATCATAGTAATGTTTCATTATTTTGTGAGTCTCAAGGAAAACAATGCTATGCAAGTGTTTCATGAATTGCCATTAGTCTTGTACATGATTCTTAAACTGTTATAAGAAGACTTTTAACTAAGAATTTAAATGCTGGGTCAACTTGATAAATTCTCAGCAAACCTTAAATAATCTTGGCAGCTAGGGTTTACTCTACTTGCATTGCTGCACATTTTTCTACTGTTTGATATACATTTGGGTTTAGTCAGGATTAATATTGTGAGTTTTATGGATCTATTGTCAGTCATATTTCAACTTACAGTTATAAAATGGACACAAAAACGTGTGATAGATAATTTATTTTCCCACACTAAGTTGATCCAATCCACTGTATTTTTTTCAAAAATCGCATATTCGCAGGTTTCGGTATGGAAAAAAAACCAGAAATAAAAGATTTCAAAAAATAAAAATAAAAAACATAAAATAAAAAATTCTCCAACAAAACGGCTCTCTTTGCCAGCGGCACTTATCAGCGCGGGGCGGGGCCTGATTGCGCGCGGCGGCGGCGCGGAACACAAACTGAAACTGACTGCGGGCCAATTTAGCCGGCGCATTGTGACCGTGCCGCGCGGCTGCAGCTGCAGCGGCGAGTTTCCATAATCACGTTGAGCAGCGCTGTGTACCGTGTTGAAAATGGAATTCGATGCGCGCGGCCGCCCCGCCAGCCCTCGCTGACAAACTGCACTGAAACGCGCGGGTTTTTGCGGCGCTACCGTATTTTCTCGATTGAAGTGGGCCGGCCTTCTATTCGGTTAGGTGCCACTCATAGAGCATGTAAAATGGCTTGTGAAGTGTAAAATGTCATGTTAAGTGTCAAAAGTCGTGTAAAATTCCATGCAAAATGGCAAACGAACAAGACAAAAATGCGATGTATTGTGCGTGATTATTTACATCCTATATGAAAATTTATGTTGTAATTAGCAACGAGGCTTATCGAGATCAAGGCATCATCCGGCACAACAAATTTTCAATTTTCATGGCAAAAAATTGGGCAAAAGTGGTAATTCAGCCGAAAACGCTGCTTAACGCGATAAAATCCTTCAATAAGAAGCTTCAACAGGGGAACGCTTTAAATCCTAGCGTACTGTCAACTATAAATATATATCTTGAAATAGGAGCACCCCTTGAATATCTCCCCATCTGTGATAAGTGCTGTACATTACCTACACACCCAGAGGCAGTCCAAAAATTGCGCCAAGCGCCAAGACCGCGTAGCGCGTGTTGCTTTGGCGCCAGCGCCATGGCGCTTTTACATCACTATCCACGGGAAACTGCCTCAGTAGCTATTCCAAAAAATACGGTAATCAATGGCACAGAACCGCGGATTGGCTGAGATTGGTGGGCCGGCAGCCACACACTTTCAAGTCGCTGAAAAAACGGCATTTCGCGCGTGCATTCAATGCGCAGGCTTGATCGCAATGTGCTGCAGATGTGGTATTTGGGGGGGGGGTGCCCCAAAGGGTGTGTGCCATGGCACCACTTGTACACAACATACTTTTTGTCGCGCAGTTTTTTTTGCGCAAAAACTGCTGACGCAAGTTTGTCGTGCGCTGAAACGTGTTCCGACCGCATGCAATGCATTTTTCTGGAAGAAACACTCCATCATGTATAAAAATTGAATTGTTTTGAGAGTATAGCGTTATTTAACCTACCCGATATTTAACCCATCTGTTCTAAAGCCAAAGTACCTTGGTTCGTAAGCCAAAGTATGTCATTAATAAAGCCCCATTGAACTTTAAAAAGTACATTGATATTTAACCCATTGTGTGTCGGTAATAAAGCCAATGTGTCGTTTTGTATGCCGCACTACAAAAATACCTCAATACAACCCATATATACTTGGCGGACATCACACATAGTATGGAAACATATCATAACCCATTGGAAAAATGAACCAAAAATTATAGTTGCTTCATCATAATATTTAATTTTTACTACAGAAAAATTTATTATGAAATTCATCACAAGAGTTTATTCATTCAATTATGGTGGGATTCTACACTAAGTATGCGCTCAACTCAGTATACATGTGAATACAAAGATAGAGGAAAATATTTATGTAGAAGTGGCAGTGATAAAACAGACGTTTTTAGCATCATAAATATGTGCGTCTGCATAAATATATTTAACTGTGGCATCAATATCGACACAGTATGGTTAAATAACGACCCACTGTGGGTTACGTAACGAATGAAAAATAAAAATAGTTTGAGGCTTTACAAACAAGGTACTTTAGCTTTACAACCGACATAGTTTGGCTTACGAATAGAAGGGTTACGAACCGCTGTGGTTAAATATTGGGTTTTCCTCATTGTTTTTAATTCAGAACTGCAGAATTTAGCAAGTAAACACTAGGTAATATTTACTGCAACCAAGGTATTGTGCTGCCAGCCTGCCAGCATGGACATCAAGGAGACTATTGTGAGCATGTCATTTGTGAAATGCAGCAGGAAAATGATTGGTGGTTAAATAGATTTGGCTGCAAAAAAAAGATTTTGCATGAACTGGGGGAACTTTGTGCAGGAACAGCTGTGCTAGCTCAATCCTGAATGTGATTCTTTTTGGAACCTGAAAATTTAGGGGATTTTTTGAAAGGCTGCTTTTGGCACTCAAAAATGAGATCAATAACTAGTTTGCTCAACAACGAGGAAGTCAGGAAATGTCAAAATGACATCATTTTTTCATAATCGCTTTCCATATGTTCAGTTCCCAGAAAACTTACAACTCCCCACTGTCAGCTGAACAATAGCAGAAAAACCGCCGGAAAAAAACAACAAATTTCCCACCCTACATGCGCGTCACTTTGCAAAATCCACTTAACAAGTCCAGCCAACGGTAATATCAAAGTGGTCAGCGCGAGCGAATGAACCGCTTGCCACCACGGTCTTTTATCACTAAGCAGAAATAGGAATTGTGTCGGAGAAATGGCCACGTTGAATCTTTGGATGCGGCGATGGGCTGGAATGTGGCTGAAATGAGGTTTTTTGCGAGATGGATCTCTCCTGCCTTGTGCAAGAGACATTTTTATTTCTGTCGACTGTACTCGTTTTGGGAGAGCTCACCATGATGTCTACCGTATCTGATCCGAATAGAGAAACCGATAAATTTTTGTCACACCATACTGATTGTTCCGATTATGGGTAAAGTGGTGAAGTTCGTGAACGTGAATTTATTCAGAAAAATATGGTAAAAACGCCATGTTTCGATGTTGTTCGATGCCAGTAAATATACGATATGAGAAAAGTAGTGATATTACATATCTAAGTAATGCAATAACGAAACAAAATTCGGTGATGTGGCTCTACACAGTACTTTGAGGTCGGAATTTACCAGAATGAATCCTTTTGGACTTTCGACAACAGTAGTCCTTATTCCGATAAACTTGAATGCTTATTCCGGTAAACTCAAATATATTTTCGAAGCGGAATTGCCAGTTTCTGAAATATCAGCCGTGAACTAGTTTGTATACGTGCACTGCTACGTTGTGGCTACATACTTTATTAAATAACGACAAAATGAGCTCTAGAAGGCAGTTACCTAATTACATAGCTGGAGATATGACAAACGTCAATTCCGTGCATATTTTAACGATATTTTAGTTCTATTTTTTATCTATATTGAATAATTATAAAATATTCTTGACGTAAATACCTAGTCGTTTGGGGGTGAAATAATTACATCAGTTATCTTGGCGACACTGATTTCTGTCAGCGGAGTTTTTTATGGAGATTTTGTTCTCGACTAGAATTTGAAAAACTATTGCTGTGCATTTATCACAAAAAAAAAACGAATGAGATGCAAGTGAATAGTGCTCATCTGCAAACTTGCACCAAATAAATACAGTGAGTGAAAAACACCTGAAGAATGTTATGCAATGATAAAAAATATTACACATTAAATTTTTTATTATACAAAATTAAATATACATAGTGTACTTCCTCTAATTAAGCACACCCGATTCTAATCAACTCTGCCCTCGAAATGCTCCCATCCCAGATCTGAGTGAGCTGGCAAAATAATAAATGCAGAGCGAAGTGCAGAGGATGTTGGAAATTTTGGCGGGGAAAAGTCATCACTGGCAGTTCATTACGGTGAACTCAAATGCACCAAAAGCAGATTTATCAGTTTCCGAAATTTCGCCTGTGAACTGCGCTCGGTCAACTAAAAAAATCCTCAACCCGCCAGATCTCATGTCGCATAGCGTACATCCAGCTTACAGCGGCTAGTAATAAAATGACAGCGGCGACAAAACAATGCGCACGCGAGTTCGCCCCATCGGAGAAACGTAAACACAAGTTGTGGTCGGGGGCCAGTCCCAGGCCCTGTAAAAGACCCTGTAAAATGCAAAATATCACGCAAAATAGTAAATGTCATGTAAAAAGCCCCGGGAAATATGCGAGTGCAAAATATGCGGCAAATTTCGTTCGTGTAAAAGACCGTGTAAAATGTCACACGAAGTGCGAAAATTGTGTAGAATGCCATGTGAATTGGCAACCGTACATTTGTGATTTTCCAGGACATTTTACATGACTTTTGACACTTTGCCTGACATTTGGCATTTTACAGGGTATTTTACATGCCATTTTACATTTTACATGGACAATTTACAGGCTCTGTGGGACCGGCACCGGCTGTCGACTCTCATTCCGTAATGCACGCATGCGGCGACTGCAGCCGCCGCCCTGAGGCGAAATGTGATTTTATCCCATTTTATCGGATGGCGTGATGATGGGAAAGTTTTGACATTTTTTCTGTGTTTTTTTAATGATGTGTGCCATTTTTTAGGTTTTTTTCTCTGAATACTGAGTTATCTAGATTTAACTTGTTGAGGATAGTTTTTCAAACTAGGTATTTTCGATTTACTGGAGTTTTCAATTGTTTAAACCACCGTATTTCCTCGAAATACCCCCAGGGGGTTTATTTTTTCAGAGTAGAAATTTTGAGGGGAGGGGGGGGTATTTCGAGGGGGGCTTATTCGAGGGGGGTTTATTATTTCGCCAGAAAGTTTCGCGAAATGCATAGTAAATAGTACGCTTTTATATACCGAAAACAGGCAATCAACGTGTCTAAGTAAGGTTTATTTGGACATATCAACGTCCATCGCTACACAAACTAGTACTGTATTTCCTCGAATTACCCCCCGGGGGTTTATTTTTTCAGAGTGAAGATTTTGAGAGAAAAACGTGAAAAATGCAACAATAACCACCATTTATAAGTTTTTACAGCCTTATATTAGGGTGTAAACTAAGTTTCTTATATTTTTTGCGATCTCATAGAAATGCACATTTCTGCGTCCCATTCCGTTGCCCTTCGAGTATGTCGGGGTTTGGGGTCTGGGCTATGACGAAAAATTTTTGTTCCCTCGAATAATCCCCCAGTCCCGAGATAAGGGGGGTCTATAAAAAGGTGGTCATTTCATTTTCACTTGATAAATCGGCCATTTCTGGGCCGATTTTATTTATTCAACACTTAAAATGATCGCGACGACCTGTAGATTCCAGTTTTGTTGTTGAATTAGTGATGCCTAAACTCCGTATGCCGATTTGCCCCGGTTTATATACACGGCAAAAACTTTTTTCTAAACATGCTAGCGTATAGTTTAGACTAAAAGAACTCATCTGGCCCAAAAAAAATTTCAATATCTTTTTCCAATCAAAAGTTATAGCCCTTTTAACTCTAAGCTTTAAGTTGATTGGCATACGGAGTTTAGACATCACTTGAGCCGACCACAAAACTGGAATCTACAGGTCGTCTCGATCATTTTAAGTGTTGAATGAATAAAATCTGTCCAGAAATAGCCAATTTATCAATCTTCAAAAGTCAGTGTCCACATCGGCCATGGACAATGACCGCCTTTTTATAGACCCCCCTTATCTCGGGACTGGGGGATTATTCGAGGAAACAAAATTTTTTCGTCATAGCTCAGACCCCAAACCCCAACATACTCGAAGGGCATCAAAATCGGCCAATGTACAACAGAATGGGACGTCGAAATGTGAAATCTATGAGATCGCAAAAAAGATAAGAAACTTAGTTTACACCCTAATATAAGGATGTAGATGGCATAAACGATGTTCTAACGTAACACAGTAAGTGTTTTGAACGTCTGTTATGCATTTCCCGGACCCACAAATTCATAGTGCACATTTTGAGGGGGGGGGGGGGGTATTTCGAGGGGGGGGGGGGGGTAAATCGAGAAAATACGGTATATTCACCTTTTTTCTACTGGATTTTGGATTTTCGAATTCATAGTGTAGTACTTGTGACTTGTTAAACTTGTAGTAAGTTCAATCAACTACTACAATAGGATCAGTTTTTAAATTTTATTGAATGACTTTCATAGTATTGCCACAGGGAACATGATTTTTACGGCACGAATGCATACATGTGAAATTGTGTATTTTTTTAAAAGACCATTTGTCCATTTCCATTTCAGATTTCCAGCGGCTTGATTTTTTTACCATTTCCATTTTCTGGGAAATTTGCTGTTTTCCACCTCGTTTTCCGTTTTTCCAGGAAAAAAAATTTTCTGCCTCATTTTTCATTTTCTGGGAAATTTTTTCAGATTTTCCGCCTCATTTCCAGTTTTTGGTTCAACTTTCTGTTTTCTGTTTCAGCTGCCAAATTGGTAAACCTCGTTTTGTTCTGTTTCCGGTAAAATTTCTACAATTTTTTTCCATATCCTGCAAAATTTCTGCAATTTTTTTTCCATTTCCGAAGAGTTTCCATGCAAATTTTGATTTCCGTGTTCCGTTTTCCGACATGTCATCTTTCCACCGTTTACCACTTAAATTTTTCCGTTTCCGTTTTCCGTCAATTTTTTTGACACCCTCGTGTATTCCGACTTTAAGTGACTTTGGCACCCATCGCAAATCGAATCCCAAAACATGTCGATGCCACTAAGATACATATATATGCAGTATGGTAATTTGCAACACGGTATTTATAGATTTCTTTTGAGAGACATGACTACCTATGAGCTGTTGTACAAAAAAAGACAATAAAAAGTCATAGAAAAAATTTCAATATTCAATTTGAGATACTCTCAAAGCGATACAGTGCAACGCATATTTGCATGTACACATGTACTGATGTACACATGGTGCTCTAGCTCAACGCTGCTTTAAGTTGTGATCATGAAACTTTGGCTAGTGTAAGCCACCAGTGTTGGCAATGTGCTGATAGTATTCAACACTTTCATCAACATCATTGCTATTAGGGTAAAATTAATATGCAGATCAGGGTGATGTGCAAGAAACGTGGGAACTGTGATGGATGTTTTTGGTGATCATCTGAGATCATGTTGTATTGCAGTGATTTTAATGTTGTTTTGAAATGTGCAGTAAATTATTATGTCAATTAAATTTCATTTGTATTTCATTACTAGTCTGTACTGGACACATTACCTGTGTCGGACAGCAGCGTGCATGCAAAATGCATCCTGTATTAACCTGTATTGACCAACCATAGAGGCAGAATGATGAATTTGGTAGTGAGAGTAGTGACAGTAATGGCAATATGGACTAGGCTTATGATATCATAGCTAATGTTGGTTAGTGCTGGCACATTGCCAACACTGGTGGCTTACAGTAACCAAAGTTTCATGATCACAACTTAAAGCAGCGTTGAGCTAGAGCACCATTTGTACATCAGTACAAAATGACCGAAATTGTAACCCCCACAGTTCCGCAGTGGGTGGAGCTAGAGGGGCGAACTTTTGGGTGAAAACTCAAAACACCTGATATATTAACGTGTTGGAATTTTATAACCGTAGCTTACCCCTAGCGCGAATGGCGAGCACTGCCCGGGGACTTTTCAGCCCGACCATGTACATTGGAAGAGTGCCAAAACAAAAATAAAATGAAATGGTAGCAAGAATGTTCAATTCATTCGAATACTGTGACATAATTTACAAAGTCAAATTGATGCTCTGTTGAATATCCAAATTTCCTCGAGTTTTATGTTAGACTGAAAAATGCGTGAAAAAATAGCTGATAAAAATAGAACGGCAGCCTCCAGATTGAAGGCGTAAAAAAGTTGACGCAAAAATTTAACGGCGCTGTTCTATCAGAAGAAATAAAATTACGCCATTTGTCTGCTGGCGACATTTTGTGAAATCAGCATCTCGTCTGGCATCTCGTCCCATGGATGGAAGGAACAGCCAAATGAAACGAAATTTTCAGACGAAATTTCAGCTTTGAACGTGTTTGAGTTTTCCACAATGAATCATTTTTAATTTCCGTCAATTGGAGTTGACGGCCACCTCATTGTTGAAAACTCAAATGCGTTCTCAGCTGATTTGAGAGTTTTCGAAATTTCGTCTGAAAACTAGTGTGCGCAGGCACGATAACGTCAAAAAGCACTGAAAGCGCGTGAACCAGTGAATCCACCAGTCGAATGCGGGCTTCATCAGAATTCAACTGGCGTATTGGCGCTTGGCACTTGAAACGAATATTTATATGACAAGGGGGGTCAGTCCCGCACCCTGTAAAATATCCTGTAAAGTGTCAAAAGTCATGAAAAATGTCAGGTAAAATGCGAAAACTGAAATGCGAAACTTGAAATTCTAGACGACTTTAAACATTTTGCATGACATTTGACATAAATAAATACTACAGGGAATTGACCAGGGGGCAATCCCAAGCCCTGTAAAGTGTAAAGTTAAGTGTCAAATGTAAAATCAAATGCAAAGTAAAGTGTCAATCAAAACAAAAAAAAAGATTTTATTACTGAACTTTGCATGACAGTTGACACTTTACTTTGCATTTGACTTTACATTTGACACTTTACCTTACACTTTACAGGGCTTGGGATTGCCACCAAGACTGCGAGCGGCGCCCGGCTCCACTGAGTTCTCGCAATCGGCGCTTAAAAAAACCCGGCGCACTTTTCACACCGCTAGTCGCCGCAGCGCAGCGCACTGCATTTATCCACGCTGCAAATGCAGTGCGCTGCATTTCGTGCTGCTCACGCTGAGCGGAGCGACGTGTCGCCGCGGCGCTCGGTCAAATTATGCCCGCCTATTAGTGTTCGGAAAATTTGTATTTTCGGCATATTTGTATTTTCGGAAATATTAGAAAATATTTTTTAAATACTTGGATTTATTTATACTTTCTCGAGGTTTTTGTTGAGAGATTTGTCATATTTATTTTTTGAGAAATATTCCGAGTACATATTTATCCAGGTAATGATATTTTCTTAAAAACAGCTATTTTTTGGAATGCTGGCCGCAACGCGACACACTACTACCGTATTTCTTCTAATACAACGGGATACCTCCAATAAAACGGCACCTCCAAAAGAACGGCAGGTTTTGGCGTTTTTGCGCATACGAAAACAATAGAACGGCAGCTTCCAGTAGAACGGCACCTCCAATAGTACGGCAGGTAGAAATTCAGTTGGGAGTGTGCCAAAACACAAAAATAAATCAAAAATGGATGATAAGAACGTTCAAAGCATTCAGACATGTGTAAAATCTCAAATTGATGCACTGACATACAGATATTGCTTAAGCTTTATTTAAAAATAAGGCCATGTTGAAATGAGAAATCTGTGAAAAAATTGGTGAAAAAAAACGGCAGCCTCCAATAGAACGGCACCTCTAATAGTACGGCAGGTAAAAGTTGACGAAAAAAATAGAACGGCGCTCTTCTATTAGAAGAAATACGGTATCTGCAGCGGCGACGAGATGCACTGCAAAAAATGGGCTTGTGAAGCGTTGGGAAGTGTCTTAACAGTGACACTTCCCAACGCTTCACGAAGCTGGTCGGCACTTCCCGGCACTTCACCGATATTGTCGTGAAGCCATTTCACATCACAGACGCGCGTCACAGCGCTGCACAAATGTTTGTGAAATGTCTTCACTGCGTCAGCGTCGGGAAGCGAGCCTCAACAAAGTTCTAGCGTCATAGAGCTAGGAGAAGTGTGTGGCAGAAAATCTCGTGAAGCGTGTGCAAGCGTGTGGAAGTGTCTTTACAGAGCCCACTTCCACGCATTTCACGAACCGACTTTTTGCTGTGATGGAAAAGAAACGTCACGCCGCTGAAGTATTTACTCTTTCTGTTTGAGGCTGTACTTCTATGTGCCGTGAGGGGCACTGCACTAAATGCACAAGCGTGTATTATAGATACACGCGTATACCGTATTACTTCGAAATACCCACATGGGGGTTTATTATTTTGCCAACAAAATTTGAGGGGGGTTAATTCGAGGGGGGGTTTATTCGAGGGTTTTTTTAATATTATTTCGTCAGAAATTTTCGTAAGGATCGTGGTAAAAAGTAGGCATTTGCGTACCCAAAACAGGTAATAAATGTGTCCAAACGGGGTATATTTGGACATAAAAACGTAGATAAACAGCTATAAAAACGTAGATAAACACAAATAAGTCTATGTGTAGCTGCAATGCAAATTAGCAGTAATATATGTACATCATGTACATTGGATACATGACATATTTATTACGTATATGACGTACATCATTCCGAAGGGGGGGGGGGTTTCGAGGGGGGGGGGGGTTATTTCCCCAGCCCATTTTGAGGGGCGTTAATTCGAGGGGGGATAATTCGATGTAATACTGTACCTTACCTATATTACCTTATATTTACCGTTATCTTACGATTTTTCTTATAATGCGCATGTGCTACTTTCATGTTTTTATTTCTGGTGTGGTAAATGCTTTCAAATGTGAACCTAGGTACCTAGATTAAATTGGAAATAAATGTCATTTTTATGAGCGACTACCGGGAAAACGTCACATAAACTTTTTCAAAACCCCCTTTACTTCGTATATAAAATGTCAGATGAATCTGTCCAAGTGTATCGATCGCAAGCAGTATTTAGTTGTTCCAAAAGATGTTTCGAAGTAAATGTACAAGTACAGTAAACGGAGAAACATGCATGAAGGCTATAGCCATGTACCGTATATCCTCGAATGAGATCCCAGGGGAGTTATTTCAGTAGATTTTTTTTTTTGGGGGGGGATAATTTGAGGTGGGGGGAATTTTTTTAGTAAACTCCGACTGAATTCATCGCATGAATGCATTCTATCAACCCATGTAATCAAGGTATTTAACGATCAACAAATACAAAAAAAGGTGTTAGATATTGTTCCAGGGGGGGGGGGGTATTCAAGAGTTATTTTTAGGGGCGTGTTATTCGAGGGGGGTTTATTTTTTGCCTCGCCTGGCCAACAAGGGGAGTTATTCAACGGGGTCGAGAATATTCGGTAGATAGGATGATATACGCCATACGGTATATAAGATAAATAGGTACATTCAATCAAAGTAATTAAGATCTGAGTAACGTTGCATCTTCAACGCGTGCAATATTTATTGCGCATTTTTTTTGTTGCGTAGATAAAGTCGGCGGACATTTCACCCTACAAAATCGGAGAGTTAGAATTCGCTCGTGAATAGAGCGAACAACGAAACTTGTGTCCCACGCGGACGCTAGGAATTGAAAAAGAAAATCATATTAAAATAAAAATGGACGTTTCGCTGCGTCCGTGCGTGCCGCGCCCTAGTTATCTACATTTTCAACGTTGCTCGTAAAGAATTTGACCGTTCAAACTGCCGTTTTACCGTTCAAACTAACGTTTTTGTTTTTATTTTATTTTTCACTCGTTGGCTCCGTTCCAACAGAAGAGAACTTGGCAGCCGGCCGAAATTTCGAAATCCGCTATTAATATGAATAAAAAAGGCTCACAATAGCTATATAACCATGTATATAAACAAAAATAGCGATTATGAAGGTGGAAATTGGCAAAGCGAAGCAAATTTTAACGATTTTTAGCTAACTTTCAGTTTTCACTCTCATTTGTATAATATGCAACTGGTAACTGGGATAAGGGCCAAGTTTTCATACGTGACCCGAACTATTCCAATCGTTTTAATATTGCGTCACAATTCCTAATGCCGTCATGCACTCTCCACTGGAGAGACTGACGCAAATGTTTGTAGGGCGATACGTCTGCCGACTTTACCTACGTTAATAAAATAGGTGAACTGACAAGCGAAGATATGAATAAAATATACTTGCGCCATTTTGATAGATTTACAGAAATAGAGGAAAATAAAGCAGAACGCAAGTTGTTGCGTGCGAATGTTTCGTGTTTCGTGTCTCTTTCCTATCAAAAGTGCTATACTCTACCACCGCAAATATTCATGTACCTTTTTTTATCAAAATCAAATATCTAAGTCAAATTGAAAACTTTAAGACCTTTCACAAAAAAATAAGAAATGAATAGATTTGCCGGTATGCCGGCCGACCCTACTATTCTCAAGTAAATATGTCACGTTTCCGGAACCAGAAATATTGCTATAGCGGAACTTTTTTACCGTGTGGTGAATAGTTTAGAAAATGGTCTTTAGAATCAGGGAATATTCCGTTCCGACTACGCATCGAACCGCGCATCCACACAATATCGAATCGATCGATCGAATATTCCAGATTTTTTTTCTGTATTCCACACTGGAACGAGTTGGACAGCAGCGAAAATTTACGACGTACGAGTGTTTCCTCGGGAAAAATATACCGCATAAAGTAACCCGAGTATAAACTGGTGGCACATTTAAATGAGAAATCAGGTACCTCATTTTTCATAACAATCTCACAGGAAAACGTGCAGCCCAATATGGCTGCCATTTGTTGTGGGGGTCCCCACAACATTTGCCTACATATATGCCAAGTGGCACCCCATGGCACCCCCCTGTTCTGCTGCTACAGATTGATGAAAATTTTTTGCCAATTTTTTCCCGGTAAATATAAATGAGAGTTTTCAAAAAATCACACAAAATATAGTTGTGGTGAAGTGTGCAGCCATTTTTTGGTGTGGTGACAACACAAGTGATGAATACACTTGTGTTGGTGCTTTTTCAAAAAAGTAAAAGTCCTTGTGGCTTGCCCAAAGCCATCTTTTGACCAGCCCTGGTAATTAGGGGGTATATTTTGACCCCCTGCCCACTCCCCCACACAAAAATCACCCCCAATATACAGACATGTGCCACGGAGCCATGTCAACAATGATTTTAAACTTTGTGATTACCTAAATTGTGGTTGTGATTAAAAAACTGTGATTTTTGATTTTCTGGACATGACCTGTTTATTTGTCTGGCCACCTCACACTAGATACAGGGCACATTGCCCATTGGCCCCTACAGGTTTTTATCAGATAATTAGTGCCCACATTGAATGGGCACAAGTATTTTGTAATTTGCATCATGACACTGCAGGTGCTGGACATGCTGTCATGTGAGTGCCCTCTTTACACAGGGCTGTTTTTATCGTTCGCTATAAAAAATACTTAAGTGCAAAAACGGGGCCCAGGAGCAGCCATATGTTGCCCCTGACACTGAGCGAGCCAATTCTGGCCCCCATGTGCTCCATGAATAGCTTGGGATAGTGGATTGTCCACTTTTTCAAACCTATGTTTTTCTCAAAAATATTTTTCTGGATTTGATCAACAACGCCATCATTGTGTGGGGCTTCTGGGGGTTCTGAGGGGGTAGAAAAGTTAAACATACTTACAATCTACCAATGTTAAAAAAACTTTTTGGTCTCAAATGTCCAGAAAAAAAGATATAAAAAATATAAATTTCTCCAGAACAAAAATTTGTATGAATTCTCATTTATATTTGCCAGAAAAAATGTGGAAAAAAATTTTTTTCTGCAGCAAAGGTGGCCTGAGGGGGGTGCCCCCTAGGGTATATTTAGTAAATACTTGGGGGCACCCTCACACAAGATGAGAGCCGAACAGGTTGCATGTGGGATTTGTAAAATACAATTAAGTGATTTTCTCATTTATATTTTCCACCAGTTTACCTATATATTTATTTACCTTCTGATTGGAATGAGATATTGAAATAATTTTCGGGCCAAATCAATGCTTTTTGTATGGAGTGAATTATAGCAGGTTAAGAAAAATATACTATTTTCTGTGTTGAAAAAAACGGGTCAAATCGGACGAAATTGAGACATCTCTAATCCGACCACAAAACTGGGATGTGCA
Source organism: Sphaerolaimus hirsutus (assembly GCA_964036195.1). Lineage (NCBI taxonomy): Eukaryota > Metazoa > Nematoda > Chromadorea > Monhysterida > Sphaerolaimidae > Sphaerolaimus > Sphaerolaimus hirsutus. Next base: position 38,349 of record CAXIWS010000187.1, read on the forward strand.
GCTTGTCTCGACCATGATAAAGCTTCAAGTCCTGAACCAGTCCTGATCGGCTATGCAAAATGACCACCTTTTATAGACCCCCCTTATTTCGGGACAGGGGGATTATTCGAGAAAATGCAACAACAAAAAATTCGCCATAGCTCGACCCGAAACCTCAACATACTTGAACGGCATCAAAATCGGCCAACGTACGACAGAATGGAACACATGAAAGTAAATATGTATGAAATCACAAAAATCATCGCTAATTAGTTTACACCCTAATATTTAAATAATGGGACATAATCATTCAAGCATATAAATACACTATCGACACAAATATAGGTAGATACATAATATACCGTATTACCTCCAATTGTAGGCATACCTCCAATAAAAGTGAAGAAATCAATGGAAGGCATACCCCCCTAATAAAAAGTAACCTCTCATTGAAGGTACAAAAAAGTGATACCTACAATTGGAGGTATACTCGGCGGACATGATACTCTGCCCTCGCACTCATTTATGTCTCACGTTGGAAGCGTGCCAATGATAATAAAGTATGCCATTTTTGTATAAAAAATTAAATAGTCATTGCTGTGAATAGGTTAATAAAAGCGTTTTAACAGAGATAACTTTCCATCTTTTTATGAAAATCACATTGATAAAAGAAATATTGGCACGCTTCCAGCGAGAACCACGCGTGTAGGGTGTAAAGTGACTGCAGTATGTATAATACGGTATAAATATGACAGTGATTTGGTCTAGCCAAAAATTGTCCGTCAACGCAAGCCAGTGAACTGAGTTTTGAGCAGGCGGCGCGCTCGCCAATCAGCCGCATTCACGTGAATAAGAAATCGAGTTTGCAGCGCACTGCACTACTGATGGACAAATTTCTGGAAAATATGTCAATTTGTGATTAAGTCACGAATTTTTCAATGTGATTTTTTTGTAAGGTGAGTTTTGGATTGAGTTTTCAAATTGAAGTTGAATTGAGTTTTTTTTGGATTACTTTTGGTATTTTTGAATTTTAGAATTTTTTCCAGGTGAATTTTCGTTTTTTTTCCAAATTTTTCTGCTGAATTTGTGAACACCTTAATGCTTTGCTGCTTTCCAAGCTATTACAGCAGACACATCTGCACATTGATGCTTTGTGGCTATAAAGAGATCTGTGCGAAATTGATGCTTTGAATGTTTCTGCATTTTAAACACATTTTCAAAAAAAAAACTTAAAAAATCGAGTTTAAAGAGCTTTATTAGTGGTGAAAAAAGAATTCGAAAACTTCAAAGAAATCAAAAATTCGAAAACTTTTTTGTAATTTTTAAGTTTTTGTTTGCCATCGTTACACTGTAGATGTACATTTCTTTGACCGAGCTTAACATAAATAACAGCGCAGGAGTTATAAAGCCGGTATGTTAAAATGCAAAAGGCAACGAAAATGCGGTAAAATCTCGGTAAAATTACGCCCAAAGTTTGCAAAACAAGCGAAATTTGCAAATGCGCACGTGTGGCTGTCAAGTTTGTGCGGTGCAATGCATCAATCGATTGTTTAGTTCGACATGTCGCTGCGAGTCGACTCGGCGTACACGCAAAATGTGCTAAATGTGCACACACTTGGTGATTGTATTTTCGAAGGCAATTAGGATGATAAAATCCAGCCAAAAAGCCACACCCAGTAGTTTTCAACCAAAACTATGGAAACTCACAAATCAATTCTGAACGGTATGTAGTTTACTAAAATGAGGTGTCTGTAAACTCCAATTTGTTGGTATTAAAATAAACACATTCTTGTAAACTGGAATGCATTCAAAGCTCATTCTTGAGTTTTCAAATTTTCATTTGTTAACTGGTGTGTGTAGGCACAATCACGATTTTGAAAAAGAGACAATGGCCCTGCGCACACTAGTTTTCACACGAAATTTCGAAAACTCATAAATGAGCTTTAAACGTGTTTGAGTTTTCCACAATGACTCATTTTTAATCTCCGTCAACTGCAGTTGACAGCCACCTCATTGTAGAAAACTCAAATGCGTTCTAAGCTGATTTGTGAGTTTTCGAAATTTCGTGTGAAAACTAGTGTGCGCAGGCACATTTCTCGATCGCCATCTCAGTCCCAAAAAAATCACATTCACAATGCAAGCGTAAGTCCAAATTATGAATATTTTCAAAGCTCGTCAGTATCAAAATTGTAACATTGTTCACATTTCTTGTGAACTTACACTAAATCGTAAATTTTCGTTAAAAAATCCAAATCTCAATTTAAATTTCACCACCAAACTTTTTTGGATGTAAAAAAGTGGGGTGTGAGACGGGGGTGTTATATACCAACCCCCTCGAATCACATTTGCACATGCGACCGCGGCTGCAGCATGTGACGACATGTGCGCGCCATGCATAGCATTCCGAAAGTTTCATGAGATTTTTATTTTTCAAAAAACAACATTTTATCTTTAAATTTGTACAGGTTTTTCAATAGAAATTAAATTATATTTTTTTAGAGTTTTTCTGCGATTAGAACTATTTAATTTAATTTTCTAAAACTCGCAATTTTTTCCAACGCTAGTCACGCTGAGTTCGCATGCAGAACTGTGCAGTGAACGTGCTGCTCAGCTGAGAATTGACCTAGAATTGCTTTCCTCTCATGAAGAAACATATACTGCACGCACTGACGGAATGCTTGGTAGTCTAGGGTTGGGAATTTCTAAATTTTCGGTTCCGCATCTCACTTTCGGTTCCGGTTCGGATCTTTCGATTCCGTAGGCGTGACAGTTTGTTCTGCACAATGTTAGATTCAAGATTATGATAGCAATGTTCTTTCATGATGTGACTTTAATATGCAAGTGACTAAACACAAACATAGGCGCTGTGTTTGGTCATGGAATTTTATACAAAAATTCGTGCATCCCGGGTACCGGGATCCCTTTCGGGTATCGAGTTCGGTTCCGGAAAAAAGTTCAGATATTGGTTCCGGTTCTAATAAGCTTCGGTTCCGGTTCCGGTTTTCGGTTCCAAAATATGCCTGCAATCCCGGTTCCGTTCTGTTCGGGTCTATTCGGGTTCCCAACCCTTCTTTGCACTGCACTGGGTGTTACCGTATTTTGATGAATCAATAATCGGTAAGGCGGCGTGTTCACACGCACAATATTTTGATGTGAGTCAATGTTTTGGTCGAGAAAATCCATGAAAATTACAATATGTACGTACACAGGTATGTATGTGTCAACAATTATCCAATAGTGAGATAAATGTGTTGTGATTAAAAATGAATGCTCGACTTTGAGTTCATCACTCAGATATAGGTAGGTAAAATATGAAAAATTTTATGAAAAAGTGTGTTACACAGAACTAACATAACGCTATACAATGAATATTAATGTATTCTGGTGAATAAAGTCATGAAAAAGTTACCTAATAAACTTATCACCATGTAACAATGATTACCGTATTTCCTCGAAATACCCCCCGGGGGGTGATTGTTTCATAGTGGTCCCGAGAGGGGGGAGAGGTTAAACGAGGGGGGGGGGGTATTTCGAGGGGGGGTTATTATTTCACAGGAAATTTTTTAAAATCCTAGTACAAAATCGTGGTTTGTGATGTGCGCTGGGGTAGAAAAATGCATGAATAACTGACATGTATCAACTCCTGTAGACTAATATTAGTACGTAGATGGTATAAACACAGTTCTAACGTGATTCTAACATTGTTTTAACGTGTGTTCTGCACTACGCAGAACACAAACTGCAGTATTTGTCATGTACGTTCTCTTTACACTCAATCTGGGGGGGGGGTATTTCGAGGGGGGGGTGATTGTTTCATAGTGGTCTCGAGAGGGGGGGGTCAAACGAGGGGGGGGGGTATTTCGAGGGGGGGTATTTCGAGGAAATACGGTAAATGCATCAGCGGAAATTTGAAATAGTTCCTGACGAAAACGGCTACTTATAGTTACATATTTAGATAAGTGCACTCACATTGTAAATGAATACCTATAATAAAACGCTTGTTACATGGAAAAACATCGCCATATGATAGATGCCACTTCATATACTTATGGATTTACCGTATTTCCTTGAAATACCCCGGGGGTGATTGTTTCAGAGTGAGAATCTTGAGGGGGGTTAAACGAGGGGGTTATTATTTCGACAGAAATTTTTTGAACTCCCAGTACAAATTTGTTTTTGTACGCAGATGTAGAAAATCGCAACAATAATCACTATGTATAAGGGTCTATAGACCTATATACCTAGGTACGTAGATGGTATAAAACAGGTTCTCACGTGACACAGTCATTATGTTTTAAACGTTTGCTCTGCATTGTTCGGATCACAAACCGTAGCTTTTGTCATTTATGTTCTTTTTCCACTCAACTGGGGGGTTGTTGAAGGGGGGGCTAATAAATTCATAGTGTCCATTTCGAGGGGGGGAGGGTATTTCGAGGAAACATACATTCCGTATCGATTGATAAACATTATGAAATCACTATACTCGGCGGACCGCAAAGTATGCGTTCTGAATCACTTATGTCTTGGTCAATAGCGCGCGAGCACGATACTTATGTTCTATAGATTGTAACAATTGACAATTGTCTTTGCAACACGGCGCCATTGTTTCTGACATTTGGCACTTTGGCGCCATTTTATCAGAAGGCGTCGCGGGCGCCTGGGTTATTTTTCAATTTTTGCCGGAAGCCAAAATAGCTAAAGCCAAGGTAAAAAGCCCTCTGAAGTAATATGCCATTGAAAAAATAGCGAGTGGCAGTGCACACTTCTGTAGAAAAGTGCAGTGCATCTCAGACACGCATAGCTAACGATGGCAAACAAAAATTCGAATTTTTATTACGCCACTAGAAAAAAATACTTCAAAAAAACGTACGAAAGCGCTCAAAATCGTCTTTTTTTGCTGGATAACTGAATTATTCCCATATATTTTTGGTTGAAAATGCATATAAAATGCAGAAACACAATTTAAACGTCATTTTCACATGGATAGCGGAAGGACAATAAAATGTGCAGTATTTCAACAGATTGGAGGGTTGCAAAACAAAAATATGTACCTATTCAGAATAACAATGCAGAAATGCAGGTAAAATGCAAAAAAATAAGTGGCAAAAACTTCGAAAAGTATTCATTCCAAAAAGATTCGAACATTCAAAAACTATTTTTTGAAAAAAAACTGAAATTCAAAACGACTTTTAAAAAGAAAAAAGACTTAAAAATGCAAACACTTTTTCCAGAGGGTTTGGCATGGTTATGCGCAGCTCACACAAAATACTGAGCACTTGCATTGCACTTACATGCATGAAAAATGGGAATATGCCACGGGAGTATAATCGGCGCTGTGCTGACGCGGGCCTAACGATGGCAAACCCCCGAGAAAAAAGTATTTAAATTTTTAAGTGTTTTTTCTAAAACTAATTTTCGAATTTTCGAATTTTTCCCCAAATTAATTTTCGAATTTGGAATTTAATTTTCGAATTTTCGAATCTTTTTTAGCAATTTTCGAATTTTTTTGGCCAGTTTTCGAATTTTTTCAAATAATTTTAGAATTTTTTGGAAAAATATCGAATCTGAAGCTTTAAACACATTATTTAAACTGTTTTCATATTCTCCTCAGTTTTTATAACCTTAAAACGTCCCATAATTTAGCATTAAAAATGGTGGAAGGAGTTATACGGACCAGTGTCCTGCTTCTTCATTTAATTCACACATTGACACATTCAATTCACCAACGCAGCAAAGGCAATAAAAACAACAATTTAAAAATCGGTGTCAAATAAAATATTGGCATCAAATAGAATATTGGCATCAAATAAAATATTGGCATCAAATACCGTATTTCCTTGAATTAACCCCCCCCCCCCCCTGGGGGTCTATTACTTTGCAAGAAATTTTTCGAAATCCCAGTGCTAAATTGTTTTTTTTTGTAAGTAACACAAATGTAAAAAATGCAACAAAAACCGCCATTTATAAGACTCTATAGACTTAATATAAGTACGTAGACTGTACAAACCCTGTTCTAACGCAACACAGTCATTTTTTTCACGTGTTTCCCAGATAAC
>CAXIWS010000188.1:0-20399 GCA_964036195.1 Sphaerolaimus hirsutus
ACCTGAAAAATTCATTCTCGACCCCCCCAAATGCCCTTGGTTGTTACGTATCCCAGACTAGAGTTGGGACCGCTAACCGACCCGAACCGAACCGAACCGCGGTTCAAATCATATTTTGGAACCGAGAACCGGGAACCGGAACCGAAAATTTTGAGGAATCGAGAACCGATATCCGAACCGAAATTTTTGAAATTCCCAACCCTATCCCAGACGCTGCTGACCTAATCGATTGATACGAACTGAAAATAAGTCTCCATAAAAATTTCATCAGCATTCATCAGATTTCATCAACTCCCTCCATCCCTAGTTTGTTATAGTATCCCATTAAAAATGGCTAAAGCCAACAAAAAGTGGACGCCATATCCAAACATGTATGCCTTTGAATGCAGAAAAGTAATATATATCATAAAAATCTTGCCATTTTAAGATTGAGCTATCAAAAGAACTATATCAAGGGTAATTTATACCTTTATTAATGATATAGGTAGGCTATCAACACAGCAAATTTTATCACAAGGATACAATTTCACCAAACTTTTGCATGGCAGCGTGAGCTTTTTGTATCTTTCAAATGTGCCACACATAGACCCAGCTCACGCTGCCATGCAAAAGTTTGGTGAAATTGTATCCTTGTGATAAAATTTGCTGTGTTGATAGCCTACCTATATCATTAATAAAGGTATAAATTACCCTTGATATAGTTCTTTTGATAGCTCAATCTTAAAATGGCAAGATTTTTATGATATATATTACTTTTCTGCATTCAAAGGCATACATGTTTGGATATGGCGTCCACTTTTTGTTGGCTTTAGCCATTTTTAATGGGATATACTTCTTTTTGGTGGCCACGGGCCCACTAGGATATCCATTATTAATATCAACAATGATGTCATGATTTAGAAAACCACAAATGTGTGGTGTGTGGTCCATAATACCACAACTTTGAGTATGAATATGGAAAATGTTGAGTACAGGGTCGTATCCAGGGGGGGGGGGGCGGGGGGGGCTGCAGCCCCCCCCCCCCCTCCCGGGGCGAGACCAGAAAGTGACCGGAAAATTCCGACTTTTTCAACGTCAGCGTAAAAAATTTTGCGCGCAAGCGCGCATTCTTCACCAGACATAAGGTATATTATCATTCGATTTGCTTCATGTGACCGCAAATCGTTGTAAATACACTCAATGTTGTGTTTTTGCTGTTTTGTATGTATATTTACATACATATACAGCGTTCCATGGCGCTGACACCAACGCCAATGGCGCCATGGCGTGGCGCCTACTAAAGGCGCCAGCGCCATGGCGCCATTTCGCCACTATGTAGGTATAATTTTAGGGGGGGGGCTGAGCCCCCCCCCCCTCGCCGGCCTCCGTAAACAAGCAGCCCCCCCGCTCAAAAATACTGGATACGTCCCTGGTTGAGTAAATACATGATGTGAAAGCTATTGTAATTATCGGAAAATGTAAGTGGAAGATGAATACCATTTCCAAATTTTTTATTATACACTAGTGACTAGAGTATAAAGTAAAATTTAAACAAAAATGATAAAAAATAATTTAAGTAAAATAAAATCAATGTGTAAAAATTTTTTGATTAGAAAAAAATTATAAAAATTGAATTTAAACTTAAATCAAAATAATAAAAAATAACCAAAAAAAATATTACAAAAATTCAATTTAAATATAAAAATAATTCATTTATTTGGATTTTTATGTAAATTAAATTTTAAAAAAGTAGATAAGAAAAAAATTAAAAAGATAATTTAAAATGATAAAAGCTAAAATATAATTTTAAAAACTTATTTATTTATTCTAATTTTCAAACAAAAAAAATCAACAAATTGTTTTAAATTTTTTTAATACAATACAATTAAAATTTAACTAAAATCAAAACCAAAATAATAAAAATTTATAAAAGTTAAATGTAAATATAAAAATAATTCATTTTTTATTTTAATCTAAATTGAATTGAAAAAATTAAGTAGATAAGAATAAAATTAAAAAGCAAATAATTCAAAATGATAACTTGAATATAATTTTGAAAAATTATTAAAGTGTATTAAAATCAACCAAAAAAATCAGCAAATTTGTTTCAATTTTCTTTAATATAATTCAATTTAAACTAAAATAAAAATAGTAGAAACTAACCAAAATAAAAGAAATGTTACAAAAATTTAATTTAAATATAAAAATAATTCATTTATTTTGATTTTAATATAAATTAAATTATAAGAATAAAGTAGATAGGAATAAAATTAAAAAGCAAATAATTTAAAATGATAAAAAGCTCAAATATAATTTAAAAAATTATTTATTCATTTTAATTTTCAAACAAAAAATCAACACATTTTTTTATTAAAAAAATTAAAAACATTTTCAAAAAAAATTTTTTATTAAAAATATATAAATAGTTTTTTTGTGTTTATTTTTTAATAAAAATATGTTAAAACAAAGAAACAAATATAAAAGCATGAGTATAACAAAAAATAATAATTTTAAAAAATATATATAAAAAGTAATAATAATGATTTTTAAATTTGAAAATTTAAAACAAAATTTAAGATAAACAAGTTTAAATTTTTTTTGCGTTCATTAAATTAAAAAAACAAACAAAATAAATTATTTTCAAATTTAAAAATTCAATAACTTTAAAAAATAAACATCTAAAATTAAAAAGTTTGAAAAATAAAATAATTTAAAAAAACTTTTTTATTTATTGGCATCTCCTTGTCACGCGAAATCCGTTTTTAACTAAACTGGACCCAGTATAATATCAAGCAGCACTTTCAGCACACATGCGCATTTTACACAAAACACGCAAACTCAAATAACTTTTCTAAATCTCAATCAAAATTAGCCAAAAAGAGCTCATTTGAAAGCTCTTGTCCCAGCGCACATCAACAAATTTTTTTTATTGCATACTTTGTATTCAAATTTTAAATTTATTCATGTTTTAAGATTTCAAACCGCTACTGTCCTAAAGTGGGCGGAGCCTGTAACAAATTTTTTGTAAAATAATAAATTGCATCATAAGCTCTTTCATATGAGCCATTATTCAATAAAATCAGTTGTGTTACAGGGAAGTTATTGCAGTTTGAAGTTTTTCATCCCAACAACAAGAACAAGAACAGCACCTCAGAACGAAATTCTTGAAAAACTTTTTTCCAGTTCAACCAATCGGTTTGAGAATTGGAGTCAATATACTTTCCGACACGGGCTTTCCAACGGCGTAGACGGTTTCCTTGTATCTAATGGCGTTCTAAAGTTATTTGAGTTTTAATTTTCGATTTTCCGCATTTTGCTGTCTCTGACCATATTATGGGTGGGTCGCTTGCGCCCTCCCTCGGCAGCGAGGGATGGCGCTGGCGCGCCCACCCGATTTATAAATGAAAATAAGTACCTAGGCAATAAGGCACATGAACTACCGATTTTGAAGGTGAAAATGGGAAAAAATGCAGAAAAATAGCGATTTTTAGCAAAAATTGGGGGCAAAATTTCTCAAAACAATTTCCGGATAGCAAATAGGTAGTTGATTTGGTGGGTTACCCCCCCCCACCCCATTATCCACCCCTGAAACCTTTGTAACCCATTATGCAGAGTGAACAACCCAGCGGCCCAGGGAACATACTCAGAGCGTGGTGTGAGCGGACCACCTTCCACGGTGTCCCAGATTTGTACTACGCAGTGAGAATTGTCACTCAAATTGTCTGGTGCCAGTCCCAGACCCTGTAAATGCCCTTTAAAATCTCAAATGTCATGCAAAGTGTCAAAAGTCAGCGAAAATGCCCTGCAAAATGGCAACCAAGTTGCCATTTTGCAGGGCATTTTCCATGGCTTTTGACACTTTGCATGGCATTTGACAATTTGCAGAGAATTTAACAGGGTCTGGGAGTGCCCCAGGGCGACAATTATTTCTGCACTGTTTATTATAGCAACAGTATATATCGCGTATACTACAGACAGTTATTTTTCCAGTCCGCACTACAAAGTGTCCCACGTGTACCAGAAAAATCCCACATTGGACTTTCCATACGTGATTTTGTGCAACAGAAACAGAATCAATGCTAAAAAGGTGCAGATTTGTCACTATTTTCGAAGATCTGAAGCAGGGGTATCATGAATTTCGACATATTGTATAGATATTTTGATACTCCAGGGGCGGGGAGCATTTTGAAGGATGCGCAGGAGTTCAATAGTCTGTATTTCCTCGAAATACCGCCCCCCCCCCTCAAAATGATCACTATGAAATTCTAACCCATCGTGACATCAGGGCTGTTTCCAGGGGGGGTGGGGGGCAAATCCATGAAAATGCACTCAATCATGTGCCTGTCGCTGTATATGTACTTATGTATGTATACTTACATACATATACAGCGGTTTCTGGCGCCAGCGCCAACGCCTTTGGCGCCATGGCGGTCATAGGGGATTTTTGGTGTAGCATTTTAGGGGGGGGGGGGTCTGCCAAAGTTTGAGCACTCACAGCTCTGCAACCACTGTGCGAGCGGAATTTGGGCGGAATTTGCTGAAAATTTAACTTATTAATGAGGTTTCATGTCGAGGCTGCATTCAAAATAGACGGCGACTTTTAACGACCCCCCTGACCCGAGATAGGGGTCTGAAAAAACATACATTTTTCCAGGGTTTTTCACTGTCACCATGAACATGCGAACGTTGCAGCGATATAACTCTGCTATTTATTGGCCGATTTTGATCGTTTAAGTCTTAAAATGATCGGGACACCTGCAGATTCCATTTTTGTACTCGTATTAGTGATGTCCAAATTCTGTATGCAAATTTGACCCGGCTTTTCAACACGAAAAATATATTTTTCTGGACATGCTATCTTATACATTAGACAACGAGAACTCATATAAAACAAAATTGAAATCAAATCAAATCAAATAAAGTTTACTTGGCTCGGACCTCACGAGTCTAATGCAAGTAAATAACACAACACATTGTACATCCATCGATTACTCCTACATTGCGGCCTTACACAGGTGAGTTTTGAACGACATATAAGCATATATATACCAACAGCCGGCGGCATCTAAGTTACTTAATTTGAACTTGAGAATGGTGGCATTGAGAATTGAAAATTCTAAAAATGTCCTAAGCACTGAGAACGAACGCGGCAGACAACATTGCCAATAGCACCGAAATAACACTCTAGAACCCCACGACCCGGGTTTGAACTGCTCACAAAAAACGGTGAGCCACATAACTGCTTAGAAAAAAAAACGCAAAGAAAAGTAGAATAAAGAAGTACATTCACAAAAGATCTATCATACAGAAGTTGTGCACCTTGTCCGCAAATCCTTAACTTTTGTTTGTTTCCGGTTTCCGATAAATTCATAACTTTTCCAAAATGTTGTTAACTTTGGATGTCCATAAAACATAGTGAGAAAGCGTCATCCGTCCGCACAAAGTATTGTGAAAAATTGTAATCCATGCTTTTTGCATCTAATTTTGCCAGTTTTGAACATTTCCAGAATTTCCAAATATTTGCCAAAAAAGAAATCCCATTTGCACGGTTTTGCAGACTTTATATGTCCTCATTGAACATCATTTACAGGAGATCTCTTAAATTTACCCGTCATAGAAGAGATTGTCTGTTTCACACCACATCGTCACATCATTGACCAAATCATAGATATTGCGTCGCAAAACTTGTATCCATTTGAATGTATCTACACTATTGCTACATCTTTGTACATTGCAATGAACATGGTGGCTGAGATCTGCTGGCTCACCCTCACTGGTGCGGCGTCCCGCTCGCGAACGATAAACCATCACAGCGTTCTGCCTCCCCAGCGAGGACACCAGACAGTATCTCCAAATATTCCGATGCTTGGATACGCATTTTGTGGCACACTGCGGCATCAAACACATTACTAGGAATCTGTCTCTCAATATTATGGGGAATTTGTCGTGAATTCAAAGCCGCCGCTGCCTCGGGTGTAGAGAGCCTCTCTCCACACCGTCGGCTGCAGCAGTCTTCACTGAGCGACCTCACCCAGGCGTTGCGCCAGAGTGTCACCGTAGGATGTTGACACTGTCCCAAGTAATGGGACAGTGTCATCCAAAATGACCACCCTAGTGCTTTGCATAATGGACAGTTAATCCATTGCCTAGTGTTGTTGTGCCTAAAGCGTAGTTGTTTTATTTTTGGAAGCCACCCATGTCTTCCCGCGAACCATGCGTGTTCATTTGTTTGTAGTGTTTCTGGTAGTAGTGGTTCTATCTCAGCTAAGACTTGATTTTCTTTTTGCACACTTCTTTGTCCTGTTGTCCTAGATTTCAAGCCCACTTCCCAGCCGTAGTGTTTACATGCGGTTAGTATCTCGTTTTTAGAGCAGTTTTGCAAATTTTCTAAGCCCACCTCCCTCTTTGCTCCTATTGCCCGGCCCCGTGGTGAATTTTTCCTCATTGAGCCCGCGTTCCTTCGTTGAGTTTGTGCCCCCCATATTCTTGCTGCTAGTTTAGTTGTTCCCGAGGCTTTGTTAGATTCTAGATAGTCATTGTATCTGATCACATTGTACTTGTACCAACACTCCATTGTTCTAATGTCCCAGTCTATCCCTAACAGCTTGTTTGAAATGTTTCTCCCCACCCCGCCCAGCTGTCGGTACAGCCCTAATTGTAAGGCTGTCATTTGTTTCAGCGCCGTTTTTGATATCCCAGTTATTTCACTTCTGTACATTACTGTACTTGCCACATACGCCCCCCAGAGCATATTCAACGCCCATATCTGCCTTCTGCTGTGTCTTCCAACTTCCCTAGCCAGGAATCTGCCTTTTGTGAGCTTGTCCATGTAGCCATTTTTCTGCGCCTGAAAAGGGTCTCGCCCGCTACTCAGCTTAATTCCCAGGTATTTTGTTTCATCACATTCTTTGATAACTTGTTTGTTCCCATCGAGCCCAATCCCCAGTTCCCAGTTCCTGTTTGGATCTGCCTTTCTTCTGAAATGCATTACCATACTTTTCTGTTCGCTTATCCCAACTCCCCACTCGTAGCTCCAATCCGTGAACGTGTCCATTACGCACTGCAGGTTGTGATCGTTGTTTGCCATCAATACGACGTCATCTACAAAAAACCCTGCCAGTATTTTTCTACCCCCTAAGTTCGCTCCTATCCCTAGTCGTTCCAGTTTTGTCCGCAAGTCCGCCATATACAGGACATATAGCGTGGGGCTTAGGCAGCAACCCTGTCGCACCCCTAGAGGGTAGTCTAAGTTTTCTGTGCTAACATCGTTGTATTGTAAGTAGCATTGTTGATCTGTGTACGTGCCTTTTATGGCTGTACATAGTTTCTTGCCGTACCCATAGTCTCTCAATTTGACCCACAAGCGATCTCTGTTCAATCTCTGCGATCTCTATCGAAGGCTTTGACTGCATCCACGAAGCAGGCTGACAGTTTGTTTGTCTCTGCCAGGCAGCCCTGTAGAATCACATGGTTGTCAGTTGTTCTTCTATTCGCTCTGAAGCCGGCCTGCATATCTCCGAAAGCGTTGCTTACTTCGAATGCATTCATTAACCGCTTGTTCAAGATTGAGCAATACAATTTAAGTATATTGCACTGAATTCCCACCGTCCGGTAGTTGTTCACATCTGACTTTGATCCCTTTTTATGCAGTAGAACGAGCTTGCATGTTTTTGCTTTGTTTGGAATAGCCTCCTGACCGTCGAACCACCGATTCATTTGGTTTGTTAGTGCTCCTAGTAGATGTCTCCCTGGCATTCTAATCATCTCATGAGATATCCCCGTTGTGCCTGCCGACTTCCCCAGTTTCAATTTTCTGCACGCCTCCAATGTCTCTTGCTGTGATATTTCCCTGTCCATTTGTTCGGATAGATTTCTATCTATCACACCCTTCATCCCGTGATCTGTGTCAAAGTCAGTTTTCTCTATATTTGGGGACTGTATTCGTTGCCAGAATTCCACAAGCACTTGTTTCAATTCCTCATCATCCTTGCACACTCTTGACCCGTTCTTGAGCATTGGATATTTGACATCCGAGTCGCGTAGCTTCGCTGCCAGCGTATACAGATTTGTGTGTTCAATTCCGTATTTTAGCTCGTTCTCCAGTACCCTATCCTTCTTTTCTTCTTTCGCAGATCTTTTGATCTGCCTTATATTCTGCAGTCCAGCTTTCCGTGCAGCTCTGTACTCTGTCAACCCTATTCTCCCCTCGTGCAGCGCTCTACGTTTTCTGGTCAAAATCTGCTTTGCTTCTCTTATCTGTTTGATTTGCTTCGACTCTTTCATGCTCCCTTGCTTCACTCCGAACCACTGCTCCGCCCATTGCTGCAAAAAATCAAGCAGGGCAGAGTAGTTGTCCGGGGCTGTTTTTTGTTCCAAGATTTTCTCGATTTCTGCTAGGAATTTTGTCGATTTGTCTTTCCCTCTGACTGACCATCTTGGTGATTGCATCTGATTCTCCCTTAGTCCACTCCCACTCGATTCTATCGTGATGTTGATCTCCAGTGCACTGTGATCCGATATCAACGGGCTTCCTCCATGCCCAAGATTTTTCATCTCTGCAGACACAGTCGTCCCCTGATTATCAATCATACAGTAGTCGATCCTTGTTTTCATTCTGCCTGACTCGAAGGTCCACCATTGTCCATTTGCATCCTCCAGAACCGTCATGTCTGTTGCATCCAGCCATCCTTTTACTAATCGCCCTGTGCTGTTAACAGTCTCACTACACCTACCTCTCCCTAATAAATCCGGTCCTAGCGATGCATTGAAATCACCAACCACAATGGTATCTCTGCCCGAGCTTCGGTTGCCTATTATTTGCTCTGATACTGCATCCAAAATTTTTGCGTTTGATTCCTTCTGCTCTTTGTCTCTTTGCAGCCTTCCTTGATCTAGTAAATACAATCCTATGATATCCACTTTCCCTGCGAGTGTTGAAATTGTCATTGAGACGGTATTACTCTCTAAGCCCCCCTCCGTGATGGATCCTTGCATGTATGCCGAGATAGATCTCTTTATATATACAAGGAATCCCCCATTATTGTTTTCCGGTTTGGGTATGAGTGTGAGATCATATCCAGCCATCTCCGTTGTCACTAGTCGTGTTCTTACATTAGCTTCTCCCAAAATGACCACATCATAGCGTTCACTCCTTAACATTTCTTGAATTTGTTCGTGTTTATTGCGCGCAGATCTCACATTTTGATAGATCAGTTTAAGTTGATTTCCCCATGTCACTCCCTTTTTGTTTTTCCGTTCTTTGTTGTCGTTCCCTATCTTCACCTCCGGTTTTTTCTTTCTTAGAATCCCCGTTATCCTACATATAGTTTTTTGTTTTTTAGTTCTCGGATCACAAGCAGAGGTGTCCTCACCTGAGTTTATCGCTACCGTGTCTGTGCTATGTGTTATTGATTGGTGTGACTCATCAATATTATTGACAACGTTTGTCTTTGTTGATGGTTTTTTCCGGGACCTACCACAGTGTGTGTAAAGTGCCCTTTTCCCTATCACCCATAATATTGAGAGACAGACCCCTATCCATTCCACAGTATCACAAACGCCTGATGAGAGTTGCCGCCTCATTTTTGCCAACCGCCTACTCCATTTCGCACCCGTTTTCGCACTCCGCCCGATAGCCTCTCTGCACAATGAAATTACATAGTAATTACCTCTTAACAAATATCCTATTTTTGTCCAAACCCATTCAGATCCCAGCGGTTTGTGAGGTTTTGCAAATTGTTGATGAAATATCCCAAATCCCCCTATCGCAAGCAGTCCTAACAACATACCAGTGTTGCTGGCGCGACGAGCTAGCGCCAAGAGTCGCCGTATGGGCGGCCGCGCCCGCTGCCCACGCCTCGATATTGGGAAAATTCTTCGCGTCGGTACGCACCTCGACCACCTCCCTGCTGGTTCCCGCCGCCGTAACTGTGAAAAGTGGTGTTTATTCTCAGAAACCCTACGCAGTATATCTCTTAATGTAGTATTCACCAGTGGCCTCCTGCCCTTTTGCCACGAAAGGGCAAGGGCGGGAAGCCACCCGCGAAGACTAACAGTAATTGTCGATGATCCATTATTCAATCCCCACAGTAATAATAAGTACAGTCCTACAGCCACACCTATCATGTTGCAGTTTAGGTTCAAACCTCCCAAGCCCTCCCTTGTCCTAATCTCACCGGTCTCGGTAGTTTCGCGTTCCTCCACTGGCCATTTCTGAATGGCGGGTTTCTGACCTGCCACTACGCCGGCTGCCGTTTCTATTGGAGACTTGATCAGCCCCTTCGCGCCGAGAAATCCGATCCTTCCCAGAAGTTTTGCGATCTTTTGATTTCCGTGAATGACTGCGTTCTCGCTCGGCATGCGGCCGCTTAGAGCTTTTCCTGCCGCTGCGTTCTCGGTGTACCTGAGTGATAGCGTAGGTTGCATCATTGTATTTCTCATACCTATTACACACCCATCACCATAATGATACATAAATTGAAATGTGTAATGAGTGGAATAGGTACTTGTATCGCCAATGCGCTCTCTTTCTACTCTAGTATCTACCCACCAGTTCAGGCTCGGCTTCCCTTTGTTCCAAATTGCCAGCACTATCTCCCGCGTCATCAGCCTGGCGATGTAGCCATTTCCGTACGGGCTCAGGTGTAGGCCGTCAGTGTTCAGCATGCCGTAGTACTGCTCCTCCAGGCACTGCACCGGCGGGCGCTGCTGGTGCGCGGCCGGTTCCGCCAGATCTCCTGTCCTGTCCATCATGTACGCGAAGTTGGTTTTCATGTATCGCAGCGGTGCCACAATGCTGACGCCGCGGATCCGTACGCAGGTGATTTTCAGGGCGTCTTCGATCAGGATCCCGATCTCCATGATGGATCTGTGCGCCTCTTTGTCTGTTGCCAGTCTTGGTTGTGCCGGGTATAATGGCTGCGTGAAGCACCCCACAATCGGGATGTGCGCGGCATTCTTCTCGTCCAACCAGTAGCGCAGCCAGGCCAGGGATGTGTAGATGTTGGCCACAAATTCCTCGATCCAGTGCGTTCTCTGGTCGCGAACTACCAGGAACACCGTGTCGTAGTAGTCCAGCACGCACTTGATTGCCACTACATTGACCATGTCCCACTGCATCACGTCCCAGGAGCCCATTATGATGTTCAATCTGCACCCTCTGTACATCGACGCGCACTGGGACACTCTGACCAAATCCGGCTGCCTCTCCGCTTCAGTGTGTTGCACAGTCTTCTGTAGGCGCTGCAGCAATTGTCCCCTGAAGTTGTCACACGCCGTGCTGTCTCCAGTCAGCCATACCGATAGCGGGCAGTGGCTGTAGGGCACTCCGTACATGTGGTACTTGAATGTCATCTGCGGATCCCTGCCGGTATCTATTTCGTCCCGGCTGAACCTCGAGTCAAACGGACAATAAACCGCCATTTTCTCAGTCCAGCTGGGACAATACCAGTCCTTTTTGAAGTTCAAATTGTCCTTGCTCAGTTGTTCTTGCTGATCGCCCTCGTTGTACTTGAGCGTTCTCATGAAGTCCTTCACCATCATCGGATTTTCGCCCGGCACCTCAACAAGCACACCCCACTCTGCGTTTCCCCCTCTGCTGTCGTTCCACAATTGGTATTTGGCTCTCTGCAACGCTGTAGGTGCGTAGGTCCCCACCGCTGTAGCCACCCTGCTCCCACTCTTGCGCATGGCGTGACCTATCCACTCCTTTAGCCTACTGTTCTCTCCAATTTTGAACCACTCCCTCACCTTGGTCTTCTCCTCCTCCTCTGTCTCCGACTCCGAGCTGGACTCCAATTCGCTCTCCTTGCCAGACAATTTTGCCGCCGCACTTTTGGACTTGCTGCGCCAATCTTTCTTCAGCCTCGTCATTGCAGATTGCGCGCGCTTTTGCTCTGCGTGGTAATCACCTACTGTTTTCATATAAGATGTATCTTTATAGTACACATTCCCTTGAAATGTCAGTGAGTTGATTTCTCCATCTTCTAAAGCATCCCGTCCCCCCCCAAATTTCAACTCATTTTGCATGATTGCTGGTATCAATTTCTTCTTCAACCTACCCGCAGCCATTTGCTCTGCCCTTGATCTGTGCTTGTCCGCTGCGCCGATTTCCCACATCTTTTCTCCCTGCTCCAACTCCTTGAATTCAGCTTCGTAGGCCTCCAGCTCGCCGTCGACCAGCACCTGAACCGAGTCCGCCGTGTCTCTGACGGTCTGCAGGGCTTCCCCATAGGTGTTTAGGCATCTTTTGTCCTTCGGTAGGGTCATGCCATCCCAGACAGCTTTATTGAACCCGTTTCCTAGGAACCCGTGGTGCAGGCAAGTGTTGACGATCTGGCGCGTGCCGGTTAGCATCAAATAGGCGCAGAATCTCTTGTTCTTGCCGTAGACCGCCGATAACACCGCAATCAGAGACTCGGTCATCTTGCTGTTGCGCATAGCATCCGCGTCCGTGTTGGTGTAGTTGTACCAGATCTGCATGTTGTCGCAGGAATCTTTGTCGGCCGTGAAGTCCCGCCAGAATTGCGTCCTCGTATTGAACCAGATTGCTTTCGCAGCCGGTGACGCATCTGGACTCAGTGGTTTCCAGTCCTTATTCATCTGCACCGCCTTTTCCCTCATCTCGGTATCCATCAGCACCCTGCCTTTTTGCCACAAAAGGGCAAAGGCACTTCCA
This sequence comes from Sphaerolaimus hirsutus, assembly GCA_964036195.1. Classification (NCBI taxonomy): domain Eukaryota; kingdom Metazoa; phylum Nematoda; class Chromadorea; order Monhysterida; family Sphaerolaimidae; genus Sphaerolaimus; species Sphaerolaimus hirsutus. The sequence continues at coordinate 12,656 of CAXIWS010000188.1, forward strand.
GATAGTTCCGTCAGAGGGAAACTCCATCGGCGCGAACATTGAAAACGGGTCGCTGCTGTCCCCAGTTGAGATCATGAAGAGTGTTGATTTGTCGACCTCCATCTGCCAGCCGCGTTGCGTCATCATTGTCTGGATGTTTGCCAATGTGTCTCCATGTCTGTTCAGCGCCGCTTTCATTGCGTTTGTGTCCGCGCGTGCATCCCGAGCATCCTTCTGAGCCAAAGCCACTTTGTTGTCGCACTCCAAACGCATCGCATTGAGTCTGCACGTCAGGTTCACCTCTTCCGCCGCCCCAATTTTCGCCGTCAGCGTCTCAAAAGTTTGCATGGTCCCTACCGCCTTACACAGCGCCTGTGTGCAGCGCGCCGCATCCGCCTGCGTGAGTTTGTATGAATCCCGTGTCACATATACCTCAGCATTGTTAAAAAGGCAGGGAATGCACTTGAGACTATAGCTATCGGCAGAAAATAGTTGTAGATGCAAATTTGACCTAGGCCTGCATGCGATTTCAGTATGTCCTATTTCATCGCAAGTGAAAATCCCATCATAATCCCCTTGCACATGGTATCGCTTTTCTCTCCCCATACTTACCGCATTGCCTTTCTGCATCTCCTCCTGCAGCGTCAGCACCTCGTTCCTAGATTGAACCAGCGTGTTCCTTCTCTGTTCCATCCACAGCTGTAGTTTTGCCGCGCGTTCATCTTGTGTCAGAGCCTCCATTTCGCGCGCGACTACACTCATATCCGCTGGTATCGCCATTAGGTCGGAACCTTCGCTAACGCGATGAGCGGCCATGGTTTTCGCGCGTTTCGCTTTCTGTGTTGCAGCCTGCGCGTTTACAAAGTTCAGAGAGAGGATGATATCTACCCCTAAATTTGCCCCTGATTTAAACCTCGCATCTAGGAAATTCATTGCGCTTTGGTGCGGTAGCCCACTAATCTTGAAATCGCTGAAAATCCCCGTCCCATGCGCCCTTTGATTGTATTTTGTTTGATAGAGTCGCAGCACACTACCTACATTGTCGGATTTCGAATATTGATAATCCATGCCAAAAGATTTGGCTCCACATCCCACTACCCATCCGATTCCAGCCCCACTCCACCTTCTTAGCTCCGCCCCCTTTTCACTTCCCTCACCGAACACTCGCTCCACGCTCCAAAAAACTCCCCAAAAAACGAACTCCCCCCGTGACCTGATCCAGCTTGCTCGCTGTGCGTCCTCTTTGTTTCGGATCTCGCCGCACCTCCTGGCCTTTCGATCGGCGCCGGGTTCTGCTCGCAACCGCCGGTGTCTCCGCGTGTTGGCTCTCTGCCAAGAGTGCCGCTTCTTCACCTTCGGACGGCGATTTCCCTCCCGGTTGAACACTGCCCACTCCCGAAGCACTTGGTTGCAGTAGGGCTTGATCGCGCGCCGAGTCGTAGCTGTCCAAACTGCTGTCCATTCACTGCCTGCATTTTTAACCTTCTTCACTTATTTATTCCGATGACGCGGAAGCGTCACACTTTCGCGATAACTGACCACGTTTTCTGATGCGCCGCCGCGTTTTTTTCCCCCGCCGTGTTCGCCGATCGCGCGTTTCAGGATGATTTGCTGCCTTCCGTCGCTCTCGGATGCCGCTGCGAAGATTTTTATTGATTTTGCGATTCGCGGAAGCGTCAAACTTTCGCGATAACTGACCGCGTTTACTGATGCGCCGCCGCGATTTTTTCCCCCGCCGCATTCGCCGATCGCGTGCTTTCGGACGTTTTTCCGACTTCCGACGCTCTCGGGTGCCGCTGCGAAGATATTTATTGATTTTGGCACGTTGACAGCATTTGGAACGTTGCCAATCTCTGGCCCGATGCCAGCGAATGTAGGCGTGTACAAATTGTACACGCCTACATACGTAACTATCAAAATGGTTACGTTTATCCCCATAGGTGATAGCCGTTACAGCACACCTGTGCACTTGATAATTCCGTGACTAGGTTTCCCAGCTTTGCAGTTGTAGACGTTTGTTCCGCTGTTTTTGTCCGATTTGAATTCCTCTTCCGTTTTGAGCACTCGTCCGCAATTCGTTCAGGTAGTTTAAAGACACCTTACGAACGCTGACATTTGACCCAGGCCTCTGGGTCAAATCCGTGCTTTGTCGCTGCTGTTTTTGGCACTCTTCCGGGAACAATTAAGCGTCCTGTTTGGAGTGCTTGACAGCTCCCGCCCTTCCTTCCTTCTCTTCAACACTTGCTTCTATGCAGCCCCTAAAATGGGGAAGTGCACAGACCGCAAGCGAGACCTAATTCGACCGCAATCTGACAATTTCGCTCCTTGGGGGAAACTCACCTTTTTCCTTTTCAAGATGTTCCTTTTTCCGAGAGTTCAAGATCTCATTCAAATGAAAAGTTATAGCATATCAAACTTTTCCCTCACATCCACATAAATAGGGTCAGAATGAGTTCCAACGCAGAACAAAATTGTGTCGCGCAGTTTCTGCGCGACACAAGTTTGTCGCGCAGGTAATGACACTATGGCGCCATTCGATCACTACCTGCGTGACAAACTTGTGTTGCGCAAAAACTGGAATGATCAGAATGACATGGAGATATCATTTTTATTCCCAGATTATCTGTGTAGTTTATAAGTTTTCCCGTACAAGAAAACAATGAGAACTCTTGAATGAAATTGTCGTGATGAAAATGCATAAATACAGATAAACAGGGGTCTCCAGGATTTTGGCCCTCGCGGGGGCTGGATAGATAGCAAATCGCTCCTCCGGAGGGATAGATAGCTTGAAAATTTTTCTGGGGGGGGCTTGGGGGGGGGCTGGCGGGGGCACAATATATAGGCTTTTTCAAGGTTAAGAAGGCATAAAGGAGAAAAAATCGCTAATAATCAGTTAAAAGTAGCCAAAAGTAGGTATAAAATGGCTAAAAATAGGTATATAACCATGTAAACACCTTCCCGGTCACGTCCGGCAGCCATTTTTTGATGTTACTTCTTATATCCTATCCCCAATTCTAGAGCGCCCCAGAAGCTGAAACTTGGGGGAGATATTGGCGCAACCCCCCTCTACTTCGCATGAATTGGGGGGGTCGCGGCGACCCCCCCAATTCATGCGAAGTAGAGGGGGGTTGCGACAATATCTCCCCCAACTTTCAGCCTCTGGGGCGCTCTAGAACTGGGGATAGCATATAAGAAGTAACATCAAAAAATGGCTGCCGGACGTGACCGGGAAGGTGTTTATATAGCCGGAAAGCACAATTTTGAAGGTGAAAAACTATAAAATGGTGCGAACATTAGTGATTTTGAGCGAAAATTGGGGCAAAATTTCTCAAAAACCACTCCAGATAGATAGATAGCTGAGCGATTTGGGGGGGGTCTTTTGGGGTAGTAGCCAAAAATTTGCCTTGGGATAGATAGATAGCTGAGCGGCCTCCGGGATAGATAGATAGCTGGCCGATTTGGGGGGGGGGCAGCCCCCCCCCCCTAGGAGACCCCTGCAGATAAACTAATAATAAAAACGATAGCCCATGTTATCATGTTGAGGTCGCATGCTTTGTTCTTTATGTGGTTATTTATGTGGATGGGAGGGAAAAGTTTAATACGCTATAACTTTTGATTAGAATGAGATATTGAACACATTTTTGTATTATTTACCCAAAAACCATATATTTTGTTAAAACCCAAAAAAAAATATATTTATTTTTCAGACCCCCTATCTCGGGTCAGGGGGGGCGCAGAAAGTCGCCTTTCTCAATGCAGCCCCGACATGAAACCTCATTTTGTTAAATTTTCAGAAAAATCCGCCCATTGGTTGCAGAGCTGTGAGTGTTCAAACTTTGGCGGACCCCCCCCCCCTAAAATGCTGCCCCAAAAATGCGATATGATGGCAGTGCGCCTACGAACGAATGGCGCTAGCGTTATGGCGTCATTCTGTCACTTTGAAGACAAAATTTTTGTGGGGGGTTTGCCGCGCTCCGTGAATAAAGAGCCCCCCCCCCCCGCTCAAAAATCCTGGATACGTCCCCGAGTGACATATCACATTTCAGCTCTCAGCGCTGGGACTGTTACACATTGCGAGCCCGATCTACGACAGTTTGGACATTTTCGACTTCCAAGAAAGTCCGCTTTTGCCTTCCATGCAATCGGACGGCAGCTTCAAAGGTCTCGTCGGTGAAACTATGAAAAGGATCAATGAAAAAATGTTGAGAGATTGGGACGATGCGTATCCCAGGATCAGAGACATGTTCGGAGAAAATCTGGTCAATTCCGCAAAATGAGAAGTGAAATGGGATGTGAGAGGTGAAGTGATAAGTGAAATGATAAGTGAAGTGCAAATTGAAGTGCATAGTGAAGTGAAAAGTAAACTGCAAAGTGAATTGAAATAAGAAATAAAATGAGAAGTGAAAAGTTTAGTGAATGATAGTCCTCATTTCTTTTACTCTTCATTTCACTTTTCACTCGCCATTTCACTTCTCCACTTGCGGAACTGCCCCTGGTGGATTTCATGGATCATTTGAAGCACACCTGCGAGGAGACGTTTCCATTCAATGCGAGGTGGTGTTCACAGTTCGAATCATTTCACACAACGTTCCAACCAGCCAAATTACCACTGCCCAATTGCAGCTGCGTGCAACACAGTGAATCCCCAGCCGCCCCATCGTATGACTGCTGTGGCAACATCACCTACTTGCTCGCCGGCACCAGGGGGCAGTCCCAGACACTGTAAAATGCCCTGTAAAATGTTAAATATCATGCAAAGTGTCAAAAGTCATGAAAAATGCCCTGCAAAATGGCAATCGAGTTGCCATTTTGCAGGGCATTTTCCATGACTTTTGACACTTTGCATGACATTTGACATTTTACATGGCATTTAACAGGGTCTGGGACTGCCCCCAGGGGCATTTGCATGCTGCTAGACAACCCGACCACGGTGCACACGGCCGGTTAGAATTTTGGTCTGACTGAACACGTTTTGGCTTGAGACAGAATAGATTACCGTATATACTTCAATAAGACAATAAGAAATAAGGTAGTTATTCATTCGTTTGAAGTTTTGGAGAGGGGGGGGGGTTATTTTTTGAAAATTCAGAAAAACTTGCACCTTATCGATTGTATGGATGCAAACCGTCAACTCATTTAATCCAGGCATCCAACTGTCCAACACCAACAAAAACAAAGTATCCACGATATAAAATTGAAAAATTCACGTGCATTGGCCTCCAAATCATTCGAATACACATTGTGGATACACATGTCAAATACCTAGATTCAGGAGTCTCGAATGGGGGGGGGGGGGTTGGGGGAACACCGGAGGCCGATATCTATCTATCCCGGAGGCCGCTCAGCTATCTATCCATCCCGGAGGCAAAATTTTGGGCTACTACCCCCTAAACCCCCCCCCCAAATCGCCCAGCTATCTACCTATCTGGAGCGATTTTTTCAGAAACTATACCCCAATTTTCGCTCAAAATCGCTATTTTTCATACCTATATATAGATTTTAACCTCTAAAATCACTGGTTCATGCGTCTAACTGCCTATTTTCAGCTATTTTAAGTACTATATGCTCTTGTATACCCATTTTGAGCTATTTTACACCTACTTTTAGCGATTTTTCTCCTTTTCTTCCTTCTATGCCCCGAAAAAGCCTATATATCGAACGGGGCAGGCCTAATACGCACATCTGCATAAGCCTACATATCGAACCACCACAACCCCCCCCCAAACCCCCCCCCAACCCCCCTAGAAAATTCTTCAGCTATCTATCCCACCGGAGGAGCGATTTGCTATCTATCCAACCACTCGGAGGTCAAAATTCAAGATACCCCTGCCTAGATTATGGAATTATCCACGAGGAGGGAGTTATTCAGGGGTGGGGATGTTATTCAAGGGGCAGATGTTTTTCAAGAGTGTCTTATTCAAGGATATACAGTAGATAAACAATTCCATGCTTCACTTTTAACATTTTTGTACGCACGAGCGCGTATCAAGCATTTTGCGTTAATGTCCGTGTTGCTGTCTCTGTAATTTATGTGACAAGAACATCCGTGTCTAGTTGGAACCCAATCTAGGACACGAATTTTTTGCATTTTTCGAATCCAGAGCCTTTTTCCATCAGGGATGCAGACGAGAATGGAAATAAATCAAATGGATCCCCGATTGGATCTGTACGACACGGTGAATGCGCTGGAAAACACTGCTGACTCTGGTGCCAATCCCAAACCCTGTAAAATGTCAAATGTCATGCACAGTGTCAACGGTCATGGAAAATGCCCTGCAAAATGGCAACTCGGTTCAGGGCAATTCCATAACTTTTGACACTTTGCATGACATTTGACATTTTACAGGGTCTGGGAGTGCCCCTTGGATTCCTTGTCTCGCTGAGCTATGACAAATTTTCAGTGAGTATTGAAGATCCGTTTGATTAGGGTTCAAACGGGACGGGATCGACTTTTCGTGATCGCGATTCGTTTTTTTTAGTTTTCGGGATCGGCATTGCTCTCGTGAGATTTCGTATCGAGACCTCAAAATATCGAAAATTGTCGGGATTCGGGATTGGGATCCTGTTTGAACCCTACCTTTGATTGCATAAACATCGCCCTAAACCAGTCAGAAACAAACACAACACAGCTGTCAGACTCCGCCTCTTTCATAGTGCCACCGGGACAATATGTAGAAGTCAAAATGCAACCGAAAAATGTAAGCTACGTGACGCCGCCTTTTTTCCCAAAATGGCAACCCGTGTGCATGACTGTACGAACCGATGACCAAAAGCAACGTGTACTGAAAGGCCATTATTCGACTGCTAAATGCAGCCAGGTGCCGATCTCAGACACTGTAAAATGTACTGTAAAATTTCAAAAGTCAATGTAGAATAGCAAAAGTAATGTAAAATGTCCGGTAAAATGGCAAGTTTGCCATTTTCCAGGGCATTTTACATAACTGTTGGCAGTTGGCACTTTGCATGACATTTGACATTTTACAGGACATCTTACAGGGTCTGGGACTGACCCCAGGAGTGTCAAGTGAAAATCGCCTATGAACAATGCAACTGCACACCTATGCTAGAAAGGCACTCTCCATACAATCAGACCACGTGCAATCAAACAATGGTCTCAGAATGTGTAATGAATACATATACAGATAATGACAAGAATACCGACTTTGATTGCGGTACCACTAATGAAAAAAGGTGCAGTTTGAAATGGACAACTTGAAATATTTTGGGGTTTTGGGAAAACATTCTGTGCTTTCAATTTTTTTAATGATAATCTGTGTTTCAGTGTTTTTCCTCTAGAAAATTTACTGTCTGTCCAAGTTGAAATATTAGAGAAGTTTTGTTCATAGAAAGTACTTTTACACTTTCCTGCTTTGAAATGTTTATTTTGACATATTTTACATTTTACGGGTTTACATTCCTGCATCTTTTTCTGGGTAAAACCTTCAACTTTTCATTTACACATACCCACTCATTAGTGTCAGAGGGCAGAAACGTTGCCAGAACAAGGACCCCCCAATTCCCACATTGGAGACCCCTGGGGCCAGATTTAATACTCCCTACAGATTTGTAGGGTAGGGCGTACGCCCGACAGATTTTTCAAAGTTTAGCCGCATCGACGCACATGCACCGAGAGCAAAGCGGTTCGTAAAATATACGAAACCATCCCTTAAGGTTACCGATATTGCAATATGACGTATATCACTTCGATTTTGGCCCGGAAATCACGATTTCGTCATTTCTTGGCCGTCTGCCAATTCGTTTTTTA
>CAXIWS010000188.1:20599-40783 GCA_964036195.1 Sphaerolaimus hirsutus
TGTTTTATATGACTTTCATTCCAAAAGTTAACATATCCAGATTTTTGGATTTTTCAAAATCGCATTTTAAAGTTTGGCGCTGGCCCGGCAGCGCCATATTTGGGCGACAAAGCTTGCCCTGCACTTTTCAGATATCTCGGACATTTGTCTACAATTTTTGTGTCCCTAAATTTTGTCGGCTGGTAAATATTTTGGGAGTTATGTCATATTTTGTAAACCACCCAAAATAAGGAGTAAATTTGAAAATTTGAACTTGAAATGTAAATAACTTCCTAACGGTGCATCGCAGGGCAAAACCAATTACACCACTGAGAAGCCCTTTTCGAGAAGTACACAAACCTAAATTTTCAGATCTATATTTATACCGTACACGATTTATAGAGCAAAATAAATTTGGAAATTCACGTATGCACATTTGGAAATGAAACTTTATTTTGTATGGGAAATCCGGCCGGCTCTTCGCGAGCGATCCGGAGCACGCGTGCACTTTTGGAAATAAAACTATTTTTTGGATATGTGCACTTATGAAATGAAACTCCCGGTGGTCCGACATGGATATGTGCACTTATGAAATGAAAGTCCTGTTTTTCATAGGGGATCTGAGATGGATATGTGCACTTTCGATATGAAAATTGTGATTTTTCTGAAAAACGGTACCATTGTATCTCGGGAACGAAATGGACTATAAGACTGATTTTTTTACCAAAATGGGCAGAATTATACGTGGATGTCGAATCCACAGCTAACTCGATTTTTCTGGATTTGGCGCTTGTGAACTTTTGGAACGGAAGTTCCCATATGTGACACTGTGGCATGCTTTTGTTTCAGCTGCAGTTTTGCATCCATTGCCAGCCACTGGAAAATGGAGGTAGGCACACTAGTCAGCAGGGCTATTTGGGTCATAAATTTCAGATTTTGGCTTTGCTCAATTACAAAAAAAACTTGGCCCAACTGTGAATATTTAATGTGCAACTTTTTTGTATGGAAAGAAGATGGAAGTTTGCAGTGCCATAACCTTTGATTGGAAAGAGATATTGAAAAAAATTTCTGCCATATGAATACTCTCTGTCTAAAGTATATGATGGCATCAAATAAATCAAATCAAATAAAGTTTACTCGGCTCGGACCTCAAGAGTCTAATGCAAGTAAATAACACAAAACATTGTACATCCATCGATTACTCCTACATTGCGGCCTTACACAGGTGAGTTTTGAACGATGTATAAGCACATATTTACCAACAGCCGGCGGCATCTAAGTGACTTAATATGAACTTGAGAATGGTGGTTTTGAGAATTGAAAACTACAAGTGTCTAAAATGTCCTAAGTACTGAAAAGGAACGCGGCAGACAACATTGCCAATAGCACCGAAATAAACACTCTAGAACCCCACGACCCGGGTTTGGACTGCTCATAAAAGCGTTGAGCAACATAACTGTTTAAAAAAAAGAAAAAAACGCAAAAAAGTGTAGAATAAAGAGGTACATTCACAAAAGATGAATCATACAGAAGATGTGCACATTGTCCGCAGATCCTTAACCTTTATTTCTTTCCGGTTTCCGATAGATTCTCTATTTTTCCAAAAATTTGATTAATTGGGCTGTCCGTGAAACAAAGTGAGAAACGTTATCTGTCCACACAAAATATTGTGAAAGATTGTATTCCTTGATTTTTGTATGTACTCTTGCCAGTTTTGTATTTTTCCAAAAATTCCAAATATTTGCCAAAAGAAGTCTCATTTGCACGGGTTTGCAGAACTTTATATGTCCTCATTGAACATCATTTACAGGAGATCTCCTAAGTTTACCCGTCATTGTCTGTTTCATACCGCACCGTCACATCATTGATCAAATCATAGAAATTGTGTCGCAAAACTCGTATCCACTTGAATGTATCTACACTATTGCTACATCTTTGTACATTTCCATGGTGGCTGAGATCTGCTGGCTTATCCTCACTGGTGCGGCGTCCCGCTCGCAAACGATAAACCGTCACAGCGTTCTGCCTCCCCAGCGAGGACACCAGACAGTATCTCCAAATATTCCGATGTTTGGATACGCATTTTGTGGCACACTGCGGCATCAAACACATTACTAGGAATCTGTCTCTCAATATTATGGGGAATTTGTCGTGAATTCAAAGCCGCCGCTGCCTCGGATGTAGAGAGTATCTCTCCACACCGTCGGCTGCAGCAGTCATCACTGAGCGACCTCACCCAAGCTTTGCGCCAGAGTGTCACCGTAGGATGTTGGCACTGTCCCAAGTAATGGGACATTGTCATCCAAAATGACCACCCTAGTGCTTCGCATAATGGACAGTTAATCCATTGCCTAGTGTTGTTGTGCCTAAAGCGTAATTGTTGTATTTTTGGTAGCCACCCATGTCTTCCCGCGAACCATGCGTGTTCATTCGTTTGTAGCGTTTCTGGTAATAGTGGTGTTATCTCGTCTAAGACTTGGTTTTCTTTTTGCACACTTTGTTGTCCGGTTGTCCTAGATTTCAAGCCAACTTCCCAGCCATAGTGTTTACATGCGGTTAGTATCTCGTTTTTGGAACAGTTTTGCAGGTTTTCTAAGCCTACCTCTTTCTTTGCTCCTGTCGCCCGGCCCCGTGGTGAATTTTTCCTCATTGTGCCCGCGTTCCCCCTTTGACTATGTGCCCCCCATATTCTTGCTGCTAGTTTGGTTGTTTCCGAGGCTTTGTTAGATTCTAGATAGTCGTTGTATCTGATCACATTGTACTTATACCAACACTCCATTGTTCTAATGTCCCAATCTATCCCTAACAGCTTGTTTGAAATGTTTCTCCCCACCCCGCCCAGCTGTCGGTACAGCCCTAATTGTAGGGCTGTCATTTGTTTCAGCGCCGTTTTTGATATCCCAGTTATTTCACTGCCGTACATTACTGTACTTGCCACATACGCCCCCCAGAGCATGTTCAACGCCCATATCTGCCGTCTGCTGTGTCTTCCAACTTCCCTAGCCAAGAATCTGCCTTTTGTAAGCTTGTCCATGTAGCCGTTTTTTTGCGCCTGAAAAGGGTCTCGTCCGCTACTCAGCTTTATTCCCAGATATTTTGTTTCATCACATTCTTTGATAACTTGTTTTTTCCCATCGTGACCAATCCCCAATTCCCAGTTCCTGTTTGGATCTGCCTTTCTTCTGAAATGCATTACCATACTTTTCTGTTCGCTTATCCCAACTCCCCACTCGTAGCTCCAGTCTGTGAACGTGTCCATTACGCACTGCAGATCGTGATCATTGTTTGCCATCAGTACGACGTCATCTACAAAAAAGCCTGCCGGTATTTTTCTACCCCCTAATTTTGCTCCTATCCCTAGTCGTTCCAGTTTGGTCCGCAAGTCCGCCATGTACAAGACATATAGCGTCGGGCTTAGGCAGCAACCCTGTCGTACCCCTAGAGGGTAGTCTAAGTTTTCTGTGCTAACATCGTTGTATTGTAAGTAGCATTGTTGACCTGTGTACGTGCCTTTTATGGCCGTACACAGTTTCTTGCCATACCCATAGTCTCGCAATTTGACCCACAGGCGATTCCTGTTCACTCTATCGAAGGCTTTGACTGCATCCACGAAGCAGGCTGACAGTTTGTTTGTATCCGCTAGGCAGCCCTGTAGAATCACGTGGTTGTCGGTTGTTCTTCTGTTTGCTCTAAAGCCGGCCTGCATATCTCCGAAAGCGTTGCTTACTTCGAATGCATTCATTAGCCGCTTATTCAAGATTGAGCAATACAGTTTGAGTATATTGCACTGGATTCCCACCGTCCGATAGTTGTTCACATCTGACTTGGATCCCTTTTTATGCAGCAAAACGAGCTTGCATGTTTTTGCTTTGTCCGGAATAGCCTCCTGACCGTCGAACCACCGATTCATTTGGTTTGTTAGGGCTTCTAGTAGATGTCTTCCCGGCATTCTGATCATCTCATGAGATATCCCCCTTGTGCCTGCCGATTTCCCCAGCTTCAATTTTCTGCACGCCTCCAATGTCTCTTGCTGTGATATTTCCCTGTCCATTCGTTCGGATAGATTTCTATCTATCACACCCTTCATCCCGTGATCTGTGTCAAAGTCGGATTTCTCTATGTTTGGAGACTGTATTCGTTGCCAGAATTCCACAAGCACTTGTTTCAGTTCCTCATCGTCCTTGCACACTCTTGACCCGTTCTTGAGCATTGGATATTTGACGTCCGAGTCACGTAGCTTTGCTGCCAGCTTATACAGATTTGTGTGTTCAATTCCGTATTTTAGCTCATTCTCTAATACCCTGTCCTTTTTTTCTTCTCTCGCAGATCGTTCGATCTGCCTTATATTCTGCAGTCCAGCTTTCCGTGCAGTTCTGTACTCCGTCAACCCTATTCTCCCCTCGTGCAGCGCTCTGCGTTTCCTGGTCAGAATCCGCTTTGTTTCTCTTATCTGTTTGATGTGCTTCGACTCTTTCATGTCCCCTTGCCTCACTCCGAACCACTGCTCCGCCCATTGCTGCAAAAAATCAAGCAGGGCAGAGTAGTTGTCCGGAGCTGTTTTTTGTTCCAGGATTTTCTCGATTTCTGATAGGAATTTTGTCGATTTGTCTTTCCCTCTGACCGACCACCTTGGTGATTGCCTTTGATTCTCCCTTAATCCACCCCCGCCCGATTCTATCGTGATGTTGATGTCCAGTGCACTGTGATCCGATGTCAAGGGGCTTCCTCCATGTCCAAGATTTTTCATCTTTGCATACACAGTCGTCGCCTGATTATCGATCATACAGTAGTCGATCCTTGTTTTCGTCCTGCCTGACTCAAAGGTCCACCATTGTCCATTTGCATCATCCAAAACCGACATGTCTGTTGCACCCAGCCATCCTTTTACTAATCTCCCCGTGCTGTTAACAGTCTCACTACACCTACCTCTTCCTAGTAGATCCGGTCCTAGCGACGCATTGAAATCACCAATCACAATGGTATCTCTACCCGAGCTTCGATTGCCTGTTATTTGCTCTGATAGTGCCTCCAGAATTTTTGCATTTGATTCCTTCTGCTCTTTGTCTCTTTGCAGCCTTCCTTGATCTAGTAAATACAGTCCTACGATATCCACTTTCCCTGCAAGTGTTGAAATTGTCATTGAGACTGTATTACTCTCTAAGCCCCCCTCCGTGATTGATCCCTGCATGTATGCCGAGATAGATCTCTTTATATATACAAGGAATCCCCCGTTATTGTTTTCCGGTTTGGGTATGAGTGTGAGATCATACCCTGCCGTCTCCGTAGTCTCAAGTCATGTTCTTACATTAGCTTCTCCCAAAATGACAACATCATAGCGTTCACTCCTTAACAATTCTTGAATTTGTTCGTGTTTATTACGCGCCGATCTCACGTTTTGGTAGATCAGTTTCAGTTGATTTCCCCAGGTCACCCCCTTTTTGTTTTTCCGTTCTTTGTTGTCGTTACCTATCTTCACCTCCGGTTTTTTCTTCCTTAGGATCCCCGTTATCCTACATATAGTTTTTTGTTTTTTAGTTCTTGGACCGCGAGCAGAGGTGTCCTCACCTGATTGTATCCCTACCGTGTCTGTGCTATGTGTTATTAGTTGGTGTGACTCGTCAATATTGTTGACATTGTTTGTCTCAGAATATGGTTTTTTCCGGGACCTACCGCAGTGTGTGTAAAGTGCCCTTTTCCATATCACCCATAATATTGAGAGACATACCCCTATCCATTCCATAGTATCACAAACGCCAGATGAGAGTTGCCGCCTCACTTTTGTCAACCGCCTACTCCATGTCACATGCATTTCCGCACTCCGCCCGATAGCCACTCTGCACAGTGAAATTACATAGTAATTACCCCTTAGCAGATATCCTATTTTTGTCCAATCCCATTCAGATCCAAGCGGTTTTTGAGGTTTTGCAAAGTGTTGTTGAAATATCCAAATTCCCCCTAACGCAAGCAGTCCTAACAACATACCAGTGTTGCTGTGACGACGAGCTAGCGCCAAGAGTTGCCGTATGGGCGGCCGCGCCCGCCGCCCACGCCTCGATATTGGGAAAATTCTCCGCGTCGGTACGCACCTCAACCACCTCCCTGCTGGTTCCCGCTGCCGTAACTGTGATGAATGGTGATTGTTCTCAGAAATCCTACGTAGTATATCTCTTAATGTAGTATTCGCCAGTGGTCTCCTGCCCTTTTGCCACGAAAGGGCAAGGGCGGGAAGCCATCGGCGAAGAGTAGCATCTATAGTCAATACTCCATTTTTCAATCCCCGCAGTAATAAGCACAATCCTACAAATATGGCTCCACATCCCGCTACCCATTTGTTTCCGGCCCCACTCCACCATCTTAACTCCGCCCCCTTTTCGCTTCCCGCACCGAACACCCTTTCCACGCTCCAAAAAACTCCCCAAAAAACGAACTCCCCCCTTGACCTGATCCAACTTGTTCCCTGTGCATCCCTTTTGTTTCGGGTCCCGCCGCACCTCCTGACCCTTCGATCGGCGTCGGGTTCTGCTCGCGACCACCGGCGTCTCCGCGTTTTGGCTCTCTGCCAAAAGAGCCGCTTCTTCTCCTTCAGACGGCGATTTCCCTCCCGGTTGACCGCTGCACACTCCCGAGGCACTTGGAAGCAGTAGGGCTTGATCGCGCGCCGAATCGTAGCTATCCAGACTGCTGTCCATTCACTGCCTGCGTTTTGCACATCCGTCATATTTTTACTCCGGATTTGCGGAAACATCAAACTTTCGCGATAGCTGACCGCGTTTTCCGATGCGCCGCCGCGTTTTCCCCCGCCGCGTTCGCCGATCGCGCGTTTTCGGATGTTTTGCCGATTTCCGTTGCTCTCGAATGCCTCTGCAAAGATTTTTATTGAATTTGGCACGTCGACAGCGTTTGGAACGTTGCCAATCACTGGCCCGTTGCCAGCGAATGTAGGCGTGTACAAATTGTACACGCCTACATACGTAACTATCAAAATAGTTACGTTTGTCCCCATAGGTGATAGCTGTAACCGACCGCCTGTGCACTTGATAATTCCGTGACTAGGTTTCCCAGCTTTGCAGATGTAGGCTTTTGTTCTGCTGTTTTTTGTCCGATTTGACTTCCTCTTACGTTTTGAGCACTCGTCCGCAGTTCGTTCAGGTAGTTTAAAGACACCTTACGAACGCTGACGTTTGACCCAGGCCCCTGGGTCAAATCCGTGCTTTGTCGCTGCTGTTTTTTGGCACTCTTCCAGGAACAATTAAGCGTCCTGTTTGGAGTGCTTGACAGCTCCAGCTTGACAGGCAATTTTGAGCGCGACTGCCGCAATGCAACTATAGTTGTTAAAAGGTATTTACTTTTACTCGATTTTAGATCATATGTAGCCTAAAATGACTGAAAATAAGCGAATTATACAGTGAAAATGGGCAAAAATATATGAAAATGGTGATTTTGAGTGAAAATTGGGGCAAAATCACTCAAAAATACTCACTTTTACGTTTTCAGGGGAAAAGTATTTTACTTATTCTTACTCTTGAGTTAAAGTAAAAAAAAAACCTTTACGTTTTCTGTAATCGGGGGTCGGGGCTTGATTAAAAAATAAATTCTTTATGTTTACATAATACTCAGAAAAAAGTTCGATACTTTTAACAACTCGCAATGAAACTTGCCGACTGAAAAATCGGTCACTTTTTGATCGCTGAGCACGTGGTTGATTGTATTTCAAAATCACACAAGCTCGTTGATTTCTGGACTTTACCAGAGGATAAAACATTGCAAGGTACAGAGAACAATGCAATGTGAAATGTTAGAAATAGGCATTTTAAATTATGTGAATGTTTTAGGGTAGGCGTATTCTAAGGTTAAAAAGACCTTCTGTTTTTCACCACACGTTTTCACAAAAGAACGCGAATAAGACAGTTTTTGTGTAAAAAGCAGTCTATTGTATTTATTCAACCCAGAAACTATCCTCAAATACATATCCATACAAAAATTAACCACCTATCCATGATACGCGCTACAAAAAAAAAGAAGAAAAAAACATGCTGCAAATGACACAAGCCATGCAGAGTGGGAAAATGTGCTAAACCAGTTAATAGACTGTCTGGCTCAGTTAAGAAACACCACATCAGCGCTCGCTTCAATGAACCTTTTTTCCTATAGGATGATTTCTGTGTCTGTCAGTTTTCAAATGAGTGAAGAAGCTCTTTTTGCACACATTTACGTAATTAGTAATTAGCTACATACCTAAATAAATATTTTATTTACGCGTGCACACGCTTCGGTAGTTGTCTTTTCGTCAATTAGAACATAATACTGTGCGAAATTTGTTTGAATACCGTATTTCTTCTAATATAACGGCAGGCATACCTCCAAGAGGAGGGTGCCTCAAATAGGACGGCAGGCTTTCGCACGTTTTGAAGTCATGAAAACGGAAGTTGATACAATTGATACCGTATTTCTTCTAATAGAAGAGCGCCGTTTTTTTTCGTCAACTTTTTTACCTGCCGTTCTATTAGAGCTGCCGTTCTATTGGAGGCTGCCGTTCTATTTTCTTCACCAATTTTTTTCACAGATTTGTCATTCTAAAATAGCCTTAATTTTAATGAAGCTTGAGCAATAGTTTAATATTAGAGCATCAACTTGAGATTTAACACCTATTTGAATGCTTTGCATGTTCTCACCATCCATTTTTGATTCATTCATGTGTTTTGGAACACTCCCAACGTAACTCCTACATGCCGTTCAATTGGAGGGTGCCGTTCTATTGTTTTCGTGAGCGCAAAAATGTTCCAAAACCTGCCGTTCTATTGGAGATGCCGTTCTATTGGAGGTATGCCGTTCTATTAGAAGAAATACGGTAGGTAATCATACTTTTCATCTCAACAATTGTTCACCCCCCACGCACTGCATTTCACAGCGACATCCAACCCAGTAGATGTAACTTGTCACGCAACATGACAATGAAATGAAAGTTCAAGTGTCAAGTGGAATAAATTGCAAACGAGTTTCAATTGAAAGAATGAAAATACAAAGTTGAAGTGTCAAATGAATTATAAAATAGGTATATTGCAAGCGTGTTTCGATTGCAATTACGGTTTGCGAAAAAGTGTTTATTGTTACTTAACTGTTTACTTTTACTTAAAAAGTATGAAGGTATACTCGAGTACTGTATAAATACGTTTGCGTTGCTCGGAAAGGGGTGTGTAAATACTCGCTTTTACGTATACTATTTGAAAGTACAGTATTTCATCTAATAGAATGGCATACCTCCAATAGAAGGGCATCTCCGATAACGGCAGGTTTTGGCACATTTTTGCGCTAGCGAAAACAATAAAACGGCACCCTCCAATTGAACGATATTTCGTGGGAAAGCTACGTTTACATTTTTTTTATGTTCATGAGTAAAAATTTTTTGAAGTAAATACTACCTCTTACGTTTTCCTGGGAAAACGTAGTTTTTAATTTTCCCGCATGGAAATAGGTACCTCTAATCTTTCTATAGACGGGCAGCGAATCAATCATTGTACATTACGTTGAGTTTTTACTTACAAAAATGTCTGTACTGTTATAATCGGCCGACCGCAAAGTATGCGCCAAAAATTATTTATGTCTTGGACGATAACGCGCGAGCTGGATACTTATGTATACTCGGCAGACACGATACTCTACAAACAGATAGGAGTTATGTTTTCGGTTGGCAGACGGCCAGCCGAGAACTTATGGTAGGCGTCATGATGACGAAGTGATGGCGAGAGATGATGATGACGAAGAAAGTGATGACGTCATGCTGAAGTGTTTCCTCCGAAAAAATGTACAGTGTAATGTCATCCGAGTATATGCACTTTCACAAAAAGAAAAATATTTAAAAAAGAAAAAGGCGGAGTCACGTACAAACAAGGAATGTTTTTTCCTGCCATGTTTTTTCATTTTTTTTGCTGCAATAATTTTACATGTATAAATGATGACGTCATGATGGAGTGTTTCCTTCAGAAAGATGCATAGCGTGCGGTCAGTCGAGTATAACAACTGGGGATTACAGTTGGGCTGAGGCTGGTGACACACAGCACATAAGCCACTGCGAAATGCCGGCGATAAGCCTCAGCAGTGACTTGTCTAGAACACCAGTGGTGTTCGGTTCCGGGTTGTGCTTGTGAGATTTTGCACTAACACATTCTACCACATCTTACTTATATACCGTATTCCCTCGAGATACCCCCCGGGGGTGATTGTTTCAGAGTGTACATTTTGAAGGGGGGGGGGGGTTAAACCAGGGGGGTATTTTGAGGGAGGGCTTATTATTTCGCCTGATTTTTTTTTGAATTCCCAGTACTAATTGTTTGTTTTTAACGTACGCAGACATAGAAAAATGCAACATTAACTGCCGCTGCATAAGACTCTATACATTTATCGTAACACTGTCATTGTTTTTAACATGTGTTCTGCATTGCCCTGATCGCAGACCACAGGTTTTATCGTTTACGTTCTCTTTACACTCAATTTTGAGGGGTATTTCGAGGATGGCTCATAAATTCATAGTGGCCGCTTTGAGGGGCGTAGGGTATTTCGGGGGGGGGGGGGGGTCGGGTCCGAGGAAATACGGTATTTATGATATATTTTTTGTCATTTACGTATGGGAACAACATTTAAATTTGTATACTCGGCGCACCGCATGCTATGCATTTTTTCTGAAGGAACCACTCCATCATGACGTCATCATTAAAAAAGAAAAATAATTCCAGCAAAAAAAGAAAAAACATGACAGGAAAAAACATTTCTCGTTTGTACGCGACTCCGCCTTTTTCGTTTTTTTTATAAATATTTTTCTTTTTGTGAAAAAGCATACGTAAGTATCCGGTTAGCGCGTTATCGAGCAAGACATAAATAATTTTGGGCGCATACTTTGCTGTCCGTCGAGTATACTAGGTCTATGTATTTTCTTTGTCTAGTTGACAGCCGACATTTCCAAAACTCAGCTAAATAAATCAGCTTACACGTAGGCTTATATAAGTAACTAGATGGCAAAAAAAAACAGGTTATAACGTAACACATTCTTTGTTTTAAAGTGTGTTCTGCATTGTCTTGATAACAGACCGCAACTTTTGTCACTTACGTTCTCTTTACACTCAATTTGGGGGGTGGCTTATAAATTCATAGTGGCCATTTTGCGGGTGGGGGATTTCTAGGGAGTATTTCGAAAAAATACGGTATTTATTATAACAGGAAATTTATTTTTGGCTCTTCCTAGCTGATATTTGCATGTGAAAAACAAAAATACATAAATATTGTTACATGCAAAGAAAACGTAAATCCATTCCATTGTGCCCGCTGATTGCGCGGATCTTTTAATTATGCTACCCGCGATGTCGCGTGAACTGTAGTGATTAAAGACATTTTAGCAGCTGGAAATGACACAACAAATAGCATACCGCAGTAGCTTGAACCACACTGAGTTTTCGCACTGAGCTCAGCACAAACGAGTGTTGCAAAAACGTAGCTACGTTTGACCGAAATACCCGGGTATTCGGGTATTTATACTTATGTTTACGTTTACGTTTTCCAAAAATACCAGTATTTTGACAATACTGACACAAACACTAGTAAATTGTTGGAAAAAAACACTAAAATGCCACTATTATGAACAATTCAAGTTTTATGTGGACAGTTTTCGTTGATACCCCCCGGGTAGATTACATGATGAATCACAAATGTAACCAAAAATTTGAGTCATTAAAATCCGTATTGTGACTGCGCCCTGCGCACACTAACGATGGTAAAATGTCAGAAAAAGCGTTTGAATTTTTAAGCGTTTTCTAACTTTGATTTTTTTGGAAAATCTATTACCGTAAATGCTCTATTAGGACGACCCCCCTCCAATAAAGCGACCTCTCCAATAGTACGACCCCCTTTGGCACGTTGTGTAAGTATAAAGCGACCCTCTCCAATAATCCGACCCCCTCCAATAATCCGACCCCCTCCAATAATCCGACCCCCATAGAAAAATTGAAAAAAGAAAAACGATGTCGCAATCTTCGGACGCCGCTAATTGATATCGTTGAACACGAATATTAAGTATTTTGAGCATTTTGTGGCTTTGATGTGATTACCTATTGCTTTACGGTGCCATGCTCATACGCGTTAAATGAAAAGTTGAGTTGTTGAGTTTTTGAAAAATACAATACGACCCTCTCCAATAAAGCGACCTCTCCAATAATGCGACCCCCAAAAAAGCGCTGAAAACAATAAACCGACTGTCGCCTTATTGGAGCATTTACGGTAAAATGTTCTTTTTGATCATGAATAAAAATTCGAATTTCTGTTTGCCATATTTCGCACACACTTGACAAACGAAACTAATAAATCTTGAGTTGAACACAAAGAATTATTTTTTAAATCTACCAACTGCGGTTAAAGGAACACTCATTCTGGTGAACTCAAAAGTGTTCAAATCTGATTTATCAGTTCTGGAAATTTCTGTTACCAACAGGAAGGATGACAACATGACTGAATATGATTCAACTATTGCTCGGGCACCTCTGACGTATTTTTCGAATATTTTAATTATTTATTTGCTATCTATCCCGTGATTTCCTTCGTAATATTTTTCACAGTCGAAACAACAATCGGACATCCCTTTTCCATTGTTAGTGGACTGTTTACGGGGTGAAAAATACATTGTTTTTTTTTGCGTGGGCATTCAATTTTCATAAAATCTTTTGTGTAAACATTGTATTTGTGCGCAGCGCATTTACAAAAAAAAACAGGACGCAAATACAGCTAAATTAGGCACTGAATCAGCGCGCCCAAAACGTATAAAAATCGCCAGCGAACGACCTGTGGTCAAAAACATCAAATTTTCATTCAAAACCACTCACAAATCACCAAAAACCCGCCAAAAATGTCCACCAAACTGTGCTGCCTCGTGTTGCTGTTGCTGTGCACCCTGTTCGTGTCCGACGCGGCTGGCATCGAGCAGAACGAGTCCGGCATGCGCTTCAAGCGCGGCTCGCTGAGCATCAGGTGCACGCGGAATTGCGCCAGGTTAATTGTGTTCGGCATTTTTTTGTTTTGGGAGTTGTGGTTTTGTCAATTTTACAGGACGAAATACCGAAGCTATTAAGTTATTATGCTGGAACGCGTTAATGGCCCCACACACACTAGTTGACATCGACACCAAATGTCAACTGGTTCCGTTCCCAATTCAAAGCCTGCGTTTGAGTGTTGATCGTCGGCTCGGCTGCAAGCTTTGAATCGGAATCGGCCCCAGTTGACACTTGGTGTCGATGTCAACTAGCGCGTGTGGGCCCAATATCGTGCGTTCCCTTCAAAACGAAATGTGTTGGACCAAAATTGTCAAAATCTGATACTCCTTCAAAAGTTCAAACAATGTAGTGAATACAAATATTTGAAAAATTTGGTAAAAACATAAGTACCTGGTCAAACTGCTGTCTTATGATCCATAAAAATTATTTCAGGTATTGGAAATGCCGAGCCGAAAGTTTGCTGTTTGGCAACTGCAAATATCCGAGTGGGTGCAAATGTAACTGTTTCTTCTGGCAAAAGTGTTGACTTTTGTGATTCCATAAAAAGCTTTAAGTCAGTCCCACACCTTGTAAAATGCCGTGTAGAATGGAAATGTCGCATAAATGTTGTCAAATCTCATACAAAATGTAAAATTCAGTCTGATTATCCTGCATTTGACAAAAGAGTTGACAGATTTGTCTCTCATTTTACATGACAATTTACAAGATGAGGGACCGGCCCCTGGTGCTGGTGTTGTTTCAATGTTTGACATTTGCTGCTAAATACTTTTGTTCACGTAGATGTTATTTTTCTATTTAATAGATTTAAAAGCGTAATATTTAATACAATGCAAAATGACATTAGCAAATTAACGTTCAACAAAGAGTTGTTTCACGGGAGAAAAAAACTCCGATTATTTTTTGCGAAATACGTAATAGTTAATGAAATGTAACCATCTAATTAGAAAAATGTCGATGTTTCTGATTGTGACAGACGAATAAATTAATGACTGCGCGAATCTGTAAATATATATTTTACAATGTTTAGCTGACTTCAGATTAGATCAAGACTTGGGTAAGCCCACAAAATATTTTGATACTTAATACACAATGTTTTCATTCATCAAACAAACATAATTTTGCCAATTAAGCTGATCACAAGATCAACACTGTTTCACACACCATTAAATCAAAGAGAAGGCCAATTATGGCTCGTATATGCAACAACAAATTGGACCTGTGCCAGCATCTTCACAGTCGCCGAAAACCTGAAATTCGATCTCATTTATTTGGCTATGGCTTACAAATGTTGCACGCTAAATCTTTCAAGTCGGATGTTGACAACCTGGGAATACATAATTCCGCAAGTAGACAAATGAAACTTGTTCGCTTCCGGAAGATTTTACTTGACATCGTAGCTTTAACCGTGCCATTTACTTAGCGATTGTACGATTGCCCACACACACTAGTTGACATCGCAGATATATGTCAACTGATTGTCAACTAAATTTGAAAAAAATTTGAGCATGACACTTATAATAACAGAAACAATGAAAATTAAGTTTCACGATATCAAATTAACTATCACATAGGAAAGTTGAAATCACATAATTAACCAAGATTTAGTTGACACGAATTTTGATGTCAACTAGTGTGTGGGCCCTAACTCCCTTGAAACTTTACATCTGATACGTACCCCCACTTCACACAGAGCGATTCGGCTCGACCAAAACACATGGAGGCCAAAATCCTGAACCCCATTTTCACCCCCAGTTTCAAATCCACCACCAAACCAAACCCCCCTCAAAGTCCACACAAACCTTGCCCCCGGGACAAGTCTTCTTGAACTTGAGCTTCTCGCAGAACTCCTTGCACATGGCGCCGTCGTTGTCGCAGTACATGGGCTTGCTGCCGCAGCGCGCCTTGGGCTTGTCGCACTCGAACGGGTCCTCCTCCTCCTCCTCGCCTGGGGGTTGGATTGAGGGGGGGGGGGGTTGTGTGGAAAATTGCGAGCTAGTTGGCGGATCAGACAGCAGTTGACTGACACTCGTGTGTCAACTGGTGCCAGTTCCGCAAAATGAGAAGTGATAAGTGAAATGGCAAATGCGAAGTAAAAGCGTAAACGCGAAATGAAATGGTAAATGAATTGGCAAAAGCTAAGTAAAAATCAATATAAATAAAAAGTAATTTCCCTTCGTTTTTGCCAATTTCCTTCTCAATTCACTTGCCATTTCACTTCGCCTTTGCGCTTTTACTTCGCATTTGCCATTTCACTTCTCATTTTGCGGAACTGGCCCCTGGTCTGTGTCAACTCAAATTTCGCCTCAGTGTGTGTGCCGCCATTTTTTTCAGACAGCCGTGTGCGAAAAATGGTTGATCATGATAGCCTATTTACCCAGAGGGCATAAAACAGCGACAGTTCGCTGACAATTTGCTTGAAAACAATGGCAAATGTGACGACAGCTTTCTTTAAAAAAATTCTGTAAATTAATTCGTCACTCATTTTGATAAATTCAGATGTGGTGTACCCATTCTCAGCAAGCTGACATCTATGGGATGGCTAGTGTAAAAAGTTACAAGACCTTGGCACAGAGAGCCTAATATGCCATGGTACTTTTCACACCACTAGCACTATTCACATCACCAGTACTGCCAAAGTAGCATGCTTTTTATAGGCATGGTATCAGGCAGTAATGTGTGACAGCAAAATGGCGCCCAGCCCCAAAACAGATATTGTTCCCCATCTCTTGGCAAATGGATCAGAAAAAGGATCAGGATCTTCCATTGCACCTTTTCATCACTATCTCTGACAAATTCGAAATGGTTTACAGATGGCCACCACCAAATGCCGACAAATTCCAGTCAACCACAAACTAATGTTTGTCAGCGAATTGTCAGTACTCCACCCGGCCCCACCCCGCTCACCTCCTTCTTCACCCTCTTCACCCCCCTCTTCACCGTCACCACCGTCATCGCCGCCCTCGTCGCCACCCTCGTCACCCCCTTCTTCACCCCCTTCTTCGCCTTCGCCGCCCTCGCCTTCTTCACCGCAGGCGGAGGTCACTGCGTGTTGTGGATGAGGCTTTTGCATTTGTATTTATAAGCCACTGATAGCAAACGTTACAATTTAATCTACCGTATGAAACTGAATGAAAACCCACAAATTATTGTATTTTCTTTTAACAATACACCAGTCACACAATGGGTGAATTTGTCGCGAATTTTTCACGTGACTTTAGAATACGGTAGCACAAATCAGCGTTAACACGCCTTCGCAGCCTTTTGAGAGCAGACTTTTTCTTTTTGAAATGACCGGGTACAGATTCAACTACCGTATTTCCTCGAAATACCCCCCCCCTTGAAATACCCCCCCCCCCCCTCGTTTGACCCCCCCCCCTCTCGAGACCACTATGAAACAATCACCCCCCCCCCCCTCGAAATACCCCCCCCCCCCCAAATTGAGTGTAAAGAGAACGTACATGACAAATACGGCAGTTTATGTTCTGCGTAGTGCAGAACACACGTTAAAACAATGTCGGAATCACTAACCACTAACCATATGCAAAGTTCAGGATCAAAAATCCAAGCAGCACGAACTGTAATACTCTATTGCGTTGCATTTTCAAATTTCCCGGCGATGTCTGGTAAGGCGGCTGTGAATCTGATCTACAAAAAATTGACATACCGTATTTCCTCGAAATACCCCCCCCCTCGAAATACCCCCCCCTCGAAATACCCCCCCTCAAAATGGACACTATGAACTTATAAACCCCCCCCCTCGAAATACCCCCCCCCAAATTTAGTGTATAGAGAACGTAAATGACAAAGGCTGTGGTTTGTCATCCCAACAATGCAGAATACGTTAAAAACGATGACTCTGTTATGTGAGAACAGTGTTTGTACGTCTACACACTTATAAATGCCTTTAGAATCTTATAAATGGCGATTTTTCGTTGCATTTTTCGACGTCTGCGTACGTTTCAGACTACATTTTAGTACTGGGATTTCAAAAAATTTCTGGCGAAATAATAACCCCCCCCCTCGAAATACCCCCCCCCCCCTCGTTTAACCCCCCCTCAAAATTCTCACTCTGAAACAATAAACCCCCCGGGGGTATTTCGAGGAAATACGGTACTATTTTACATAAATATCAATGTACTTAGGTAGTTTAATTTAAAACGGCCACATAATAATGAGAAGGATTTTAATTATTCACATGTTGTTACAAACATTTACATGAGCATTTACAAAAACGTGGAAATGAAAAAAAAACTTGTTGAGGGTATTTACCATTTCTTAAACACACACACATCTCTAACATAATATACAGCTGAACCAGTGAGATCATTACAATAAAAACTGTACAAATACATCTATGCATTTCACTGGTGCAAATGAAACGAGTACCCAACAGCCAATCCCATTACAATATCCGAAAACAATTTACTGATTTTTATTCCAGCCAGCGAAACGAGAATTGGCTAAAACAAAAGTTGTAATAATTAATGAACAGAGACTACCCAGTGCGCGCTATTTACCTGATGACGCGCCCAACTTTTTTATCGTTTGGTTTTGTGCAGATGTGACAATCGGTTTTTGTAGTATGATAGTTATCTTTTGTAGAATTAGAGATATTGAAAATCATCAAAAAGCACCCTCGAACAACTCCCCTGCCTTGAGCAACTCACTTGTGTTAGTCGAGTGAGAGGAAAATAACTCCTTAACTCTAAAAACTCCCCTCATTGATGGGTGACAAAAACGTCACATGTATAGAAAAACTTTTTATGTATGTATTCTTAGAAACATGCATTTCTTGCAACTGATGTTCACTAGTATTCATTTCATTGCTTGAATTTTGGAATTTGTATCCCAGCTTATGGATTTATGTGGTGTATTTACTCTTATTCGTATCATAAATTGATCAGACGAAATCCTTGGGGAAGCGGTACCCTTCTCCATCGAATATGCCATTTATTACTTCTTGAAATTTTAATTTTCTTCACTATTTACACCTAAATTTCACTATAAACTAATTTTCATCAAAACAACATTTCTCATTCTAATCAACAATAAAAATATGGTGTTTACACTCGCTATCATAGTGCGTGTTTGATATTTACAACATTTCAACACCCCAATTAACAAATTTGCACGGCACTATTTGACGTCTGACATTGCAGCCCCACGTGTAGACAAAATACGGCTAAACTGGAAATAGATTCAAGATTTTATTGATGAGAACTAAACAAACTATCGAAATTCAAGTGAAATCGATCACGAAATCACTGATAAGGATTATTTTAATTTTGCTTATTTCTACTGCATTTGTTTTTCAAAATTCAATGTTTTCAACTCAAGCAAGCACTGGATTCAAAGAATATGTATACCGTATTTACTCGGAGTACCCCCATGGGGTTTATTATCCCGCTAGCAAATTTCGATGGGGTTAATTCGAGGAAATACGGTAGCTTAATTGCTAAAACACTGCTCATATGAGTCTAAGCAGGCATTTTTTGCATACCTGAGTCGCATCGACATCGATATCGACTGAATTACGACAAAAAGTGTACCTATGCCGGCCGGTGCCGGCCACCGAAAGGCACCAGCACCGGTGCTGGTGCGGTGCCCTTTTGATTTTAAGAGGTGCCCTGCCGAGGTGCCGGTGCCATTTTTTCAGAATAGCACCGGTGCTGGTACCAGTGCGGTGCGGTACGGTGCCAATTTTTGGACGGCGGCCAAGGTGCTGGCACCGGTCGAAAAAAGTGGGGCACCGGGAAAGTCACCGGCAGGGTTTCAAGGGCTTGACGTGTGTTTATCTCCAGTACATTTGTGTTCATTTAAAAAGTGACCCAATTAAATGCGATATGCCCATGGCCACTTTTTAATTGCTATTCTCATTACAACCATAAAAACCTAACGATCTCCTTAACCTTTCTGTGCTAGCACCGGTTAGTTACCGGCGGTAACTACTGCTGACCTTAGGTGGCGGTGCCATTTTTTTCAGAATGGCGCCGGTGCCGGTGCGGTGCGGTGCCATTTTTTGGCCTGGCCAACAATGGCGATAATTTATCACTATGAAGTATGAAGTGACGTATGCCTTGTTATGTTTTTTTTGTAGCTGTGTATTTATCAACGTGTTCATTCCAGACTACTTTCCTAAGGTTTTGCGTGTTTTTTTGTTTAAAATATTCATCAAATTAATTGCGATGTGCAACGCTGCAAAAATAATGAGGAATGATTTTTGAAGAATAAATGGTTCCCTAAAACGAAACGAAATTTCAGTATAAGTCAGCCATATAAAAATGTCTATTCAAAATGGCACCATGCAAATATAATTTTTCAATAATAATCTAGCCCCATCGCATTAGATCAGAAGTCAACGCCCCAAAAGTCTGTAGTCTGGAGTAGATGATATCAAATCAACATCATATATAATATGAGTTATAAACACAAATAATATCAAATCCGTTTTGAAGACCAAGAACATGGATAACATCGTGCCGAATGTTTACAATATAAAAATCATTCATAACTGTTTATAAAAAGCTCACAAACCAGCACCATCACTTCCTTTACACAAAAATTGACAATATGCCAATTAATACTACAAAATTTAATAGGTAGATAAACGTTTTCGTGGGGGTGCGGGGTGGATAAAACTATTTCGGAATCGAGGCGAAAATCGTGTGATATTTACGAATATAAACATCCATTCTCCATCGATGAGCTCAAATTCAGCATATGTGCAGTGTGAAGGAATAGTCAGCGCACAGAAAACATACTCGCATGTGTAAATATTCACATACACAGCATAACCGACCCTGGAACGGGTGTGAATGGACACATCGGGCAGTAATTGAACTAATCGATAAAATAATGAGCTAGGTATATCGCCTATACGCACAATATAAATACATAGAACAAGAGCAACCACCCCCGCACCCCCAAAATACCCCCAACCCCAATCACAACAACAGCGCCGCCCGGGTCTGTTTCTCTCCACCGTGGTGCTGGTGCTGTTCGAGGGCGGCGGGCAGGTAAGCCATGGACGCGCGCGCGGACAAGTGCGACTCGTCGATGTAGTATATGCGCTCAATGTCCTCGGGTCGGTAGGCCAGGGGGAGTAATAGGCTCTTGAGGTTCGCTCTGGGGGGTTGGGGGGTTGGGGGTTGAGAGGGGGGTAAGTGGGGGATTG
>CAXIWS010000189.1:0-20466 GCA_964036195.1 Sphaerolaimus hirsutus
TTGATGTGAAACTAATATCTAATATGCTGCAAAATAGATTAGCTGCAGTGTATGGATGTGTGTGTGTGTCTGTCGCATCACAGGTAGACAACAGGCAGGTAGTTTTGCAAAAATGGCAATATTGCAATAACAACAATTTTACCTGATAACCAGAAAAATGTATACATAAACTATTTGTATAAACTATGGTAAACAAACGTTTTTTCAATGACCCATGTTTTTTTAAGTTGCAACAATAAACGTTTTTAACAATACTGATTTTTCTAATTTGTGAAAATGATGTTTTTAACTACCCCAAAAATGAGGATAATCTTATATTTAGTGGCAAGGTGGGAATATTTCAAATTAATTTCTGGTCTTACAAGGGTGCACACGCTGTAAGCAACAAAGAACGCCCTGTGGATTACCTAATCTTACTTTAGTCAGTAGGTGGAAACAGCAAGCACTCACATGCAATACACACAAAGTAAATATTTTGTGATGATTCATGTAAATGTCAATATGAATTCTGACCATACAAATCTGTGTTCATTAAGGCGAGTGATCATTCAGTAAGTGACCACTCAAAACCTGACAATTTGCTGAGTGACGATTCAGGAATACACCTATCTAATATGCTGCAATGGAGATTAGCTGCAGCGCATGGATGTGTGTGTGTCTGTTGTATCACAGGTGGGCAACAGGCAAACTTTAGTTTTCATCTGAAAATGCAATTGTGTGCTTTGAAGTGACCGACTGACATCAACAGTTTGACTTCTTGAGATTTTTTGACATGCATTGTTATTGCAATATTGCCATTTTTGCAAAACTACCTGCCTGTTGTCTACCTGTGATGCGACAGACACACACACACATCCATAAAGTGCAGCTAATCTATTTTGCAGCATATTAGATATTAGTTTCACATCAAAGGATAATTAATCCATCAAACTGAACACATGGTGACCTTATAAAATAAAAAGTGTTTGGATTCTGCCTAAGTTTGTTTGGATTATGCTGCAGTTGGTGGAACAAAAAAGTTTTTGGATTCTGCCTTATTTTTGTTTGGATTTTGCGCTCATTTCTGTTTGGATTCTGCCCAATTTTGTTTGGATTTTGCCTCATTTCTGTTTGGATTCTGCCCAATTTTGTTTGGATTATGCTGCAGTTGGTGGCACATGAAAGTGTTTGGATTTTGCCTCATTTTTGTTTGGATTATGCTACACAAGTGTTTGGATTATGCTGTTTGGATTATGAGCTGTTTGGATTTTGGTTTTTCCACGTTTCTTTAAACAACGCCCATCCCCATTCTGAAGTGTAACATATCACGTTCAGTTTATTAACCTTGTTTTCGAAGCTTCATGTCCAATTTCCTTCGTGAAACCATGAACATGAAAAGGTGAAACGTAATGTTGACATAAAATGGATTTTTTCTGCGACATAACTAAGTCAAGCATAAGGCAACATCTCATTTACTTTTTTTGCAACTAAAAATATATTTAGGATTGGACATGGACAGTGCACATGTCAAGTGAAATGTAATCTAAAAATAAGGTGCCATGTAAAGTGTCATGAAGCATGTCAAACGTCCCAGTGAAAATGTTTTGACGTGTAAGCAGAATTGCTTAAATATAACAACTGGCACCTAATTCTTACTCACGCCATCTATACAAATGATTTTTTATCTGCACAAAATTATATTTAAGTAGCTCAATTGCTGGTAAGAGTAACTTAAATGTGTACACACAAAAATTAAAGAATAATATAAAACCTTATTATACGAAAAGGTAAAGATAAAGCAGGGCCCAATTCCGCTGGACAAACCGATACATACAACGTTTTAACTATGATAAATTCATAGGCAAGTTGGGTAAACCACTAGTGATAAGTGTGAAATGAATAAATATTTACCTAATTGACAAAATGAAAAGTTAACCACTGATCACTTATGATTTAACTTATATTCATCAACTTTGCGCAATCTTCACTCGGTCAAATCGGGGGGGGGGGGGCAAGGACGTACGCAGGGGGGGGGGGCGGCCGCCCCCCCCCGTTCCCGGGCCGGACAGAAAAATTTGCCAGAAATGGCAATTTTCTGAGGCGAACTTGCGAGCACTTCAAAAATTTTTTGCGCGCAAGCGCGCAAATCCCTACCCCATTCTTTAATATGTACTTTCAGGTGTCAAATTGCATTAGAAAAGTGTCCAACAGTGCCAAAAGCGGACCTAGTACCATATATAGGTATAAATAGATACCTATATGGTAGACGTTGGCGCCAACGCCAACACCAATACTGCCATGGCGCTGGCGCCTACAAATGGCGCCAGTGCCATGGCTCCATTCCTTTACTATAGGCCAAATGTTAGAGGAGGGGGGGGGGCGCCGCCCCCCCGTTCGCTGGGCTCCGTATACAATCGGCCCCCCCCCCCCCGCTCAAAAATCCTGCGTACGTCCCTGGGGGGGGAGCCCAAAACGTGCAAAAAATCATACGCACCCAAACAGGACGGTGTACTATTACGCACAAATACCCATTCCACACATTTGCCGGTTACGCGCAAAATCGAACCCATCACGCACAATTGCCCATTACGCACACGACTGATCATTTGTGCGTAATGGGCATTGTGCGAAATGGGTATTTGTGCGGAATAGGTATTTGTGCGTGCTGGGCTTATTACCGAGCATGAATACCCCCCCCCCTAAATTGAAAAAATTTAAAAATTCAAAATGCTTATCACTTGACTTCTCAGAAAACTGCCAAAAAAGTCAATTTCAAGTTTTTTGTCACTTTTCCAACTTGTCAAAAAAAACTTGAAAATTGACTTTTTTGGCAGTTTTCCGAGAAGTCAAAGTGATACGCATTTAGAAATTTTACATTTTCTCAATTTCTGAAAAGTGGCTTATCACTTGACTTCTTGGAAAAACTGCCTAAAAAGTCAATTTTCATATTTTTTGTCACTTGACAAGTTGGAAAAGTGACAAAAAAACGTGAAAATTGGGTTTTTTTGGCAGTTTTCCAATAAGTCAAGTGATAAGCATTCTGAATTTTAAATTTTTTCAATTTGGGGGGATTCATGCTCAGTAATAAGCCCGGCACACACAAATACCCATTCCGCACAAATACCCGTTTCACACAATGCCCATTACGCACAAATGATCAGTCGTGTGCGTAATGGGCAATTGTGCGTGATGGGCTTGATTTTGTGCGTAACAGGCAAATGTGCGGAATGGGT
Organism: Sphaerolaimus hirsutus; assembly: GCA_964036195.1. NCBI lineage: Eukaryota > Metazoa > Nematoda > Chromadorea > Monhysterida > Sphaerolaimidae > Sphaerolaimus > Sphaerolaimus hirsutus. Next base: position 3,213 of record CAXIWS010000189.1, read on the forward strand.
ATTTGTGCGTAATAGGCATGCCCCCCCAAACAGCCGTAAAATTTAGCGTGGGCCACTCGCTGGTGCCTGACACCACTAGTGATGGAAAAGGCACCGGGAAATATGGCACCGCCCCGCACCGACCCCGGTGCCATTCCTTAAAAAAGGGCACCTGGCACCTTGAGCACCGGTTAAAAAGTGGCACCGCGCTGACACCGGTGCCATTCCTCAAAAAGGGCACCTGGCACCTTGGGCACCGGCCAAAAAATGCCACCGCACCAGCACCGTTGCTGGTGCCTTTGGTGTCCAGCACCGGGGCACCGATTCCCCGGTGCCTTTCAATCACTAGCCACAACCAACTATTAAATAAACTCCAATGTATATTCAATCTCCCCCCCCCCCCACAGGTGCTATACCGTCTCTCAATGGCCGAGTGGCTGCGCGGCCGCCGTTTCTGGCTGCCGCACAACATGGACTTTCGCGGGCGGGTGTACCCCCTGTCGCCGCACCTGCACCACATGTCCGACGACATGTGCAGGTTGGGTTGTGGGGGGGGGGTGAGGGACAGTAGTGAGTTGACGGATGGGATTTGGCAACTGATAGATTTGGATTTGGCAACTAGTTTGAGTGCGCTGGTATTAGGGTGTGTTGACTGTTGTTGAATTAAGGGATAGGTTAGATCTGTCAATGAAATCATAGTGATTGTGTGTTTGGACTGTCAAGTCATCAAAGTATAATTATAGTGATTATTTCATTTCTGTTGGTCTAGCGTATGGGTTTACACTAGTGATGGTATGTCTATATAGGCTTCACACATACTATTTGACATCAAAAGGATGTCAACTTAAAGTGACATCCATTTTAGTTGACAAAACGGTGACTTAGTTGACAAAAAGGGTGTACAGTGTATAACACATTAATTTTTTGAGACTTTTGTCGTATTGTAAAACTGAAATGTCAACTCAGAAAAATATTTTCAGAAAGGGGTTGACCACGCGTGTCAGTTGACTAAAGTTGACAGTTTCGTTGACACTCAACACTGTATTGTACTTCATTCATCAAATACCACCTTCTCGCAGGGGCCTGCTGCGTTTCGCCGTGGGCCAGCCCTTGGGCGGGTCGGGTCTGCGCTGGCTCAAACTGCACGCTGCTAATTTAACGGGCGCCATGAAAAAGGCGTCGCTCGACGAACGACTCGATTGGATTGATGCCAACATAGATAGGGTGCTCGATTCTGCTGACCGGCCCTTGGAGGGCGCGCTGGTGCCAGATTCTATTGGGGTGTAGGGCGCGTTCGTAGGGCGCACAACATGGGAGTTAGCGAGTGACATTCAGCGCTTTGGGCCCACACACACTAGTTGACATCAAAATTCGTGTCAACTAAATTCAACTAAATAACACAAATAAAGTTTTAAAAGCATCGCATTTAACAGAAACAATGATAATTAAGGGTCACGATATAAAATTGACTATCATATGTGAAATGACATAATTAACCTAAATTAAGTTGGCACGAATTTAATGTCAACTAGTGTGTGTGGGCCCTTTATTTCGGGCGCCTTACATGCGCGCCTTACGTTCCAATCAAATTTGCACCCTGGGCGAAAAGTTTTGGCTGCAGGCTGACGAGCCCTGGCAGACGCTGGCCGTGTGCATGGAGATTGCTAATGCGCTCAGGTACGCCCTACAATAGAAGAAAAATGACATGAGTTGCGGTTCGCGGATGCCCTAACCTATGTGACTAGGTATTTAGATGTCAGGGGTAGTGATGGAAAAGCGCCATGGCGCTGGCGCCTGGCGCTAGCGCCAAAGCAAAAAGCGCCATGGCGCTTTTGGCGCTTGGCGCTAAAATGCTCTGGCGCCATTGGCGCTTGGCGCCGGGATCTGAGAAAGCGCCATGGCGCTTTTGGCGCTTGGCGCCATTTTCTGGTGGCGCTATTGGCGCCTGGCGCCAGCATTTTAAATGGCGCCAAAAAAGCGCCAACCATAATTAGAAAAAAATCCAGGAAGAAGTCTACTAAACACGTGGACTTAACGATTTCTTGCACCTGACAAAATTATTGTTCCCAAGCCCTGTTTAATTTGCATTTGATCACTGTGAGTACCCTAAAAACATCGGAATGTTGCATACCGTATTACCTCGAATTACCCCCCCCCCCTCGAAATACCCCCCTAAAATTCGGCTGAGGAAATAATAAACACCCCCCTCAAAATACCCCCCTAAAATTGAGTGTAAAGAGGACTTACATGACAAATACCGCAGTTTGTCATCTGTACACTGGATAACACACGTTAAAAGTGATGATCAAGTGACGTGAGGGAAGGGCTTATGTGTATATACAGTTATATATGCCTATAAACACATATACATCTACATAATTGTTCGATTTTTCTACGTCTGCGTATGGGGAATTTCCGAAAATTTCTGGCGAAATAATAGACCCCCCCTCGAATAACCCCCCCTCGAATTATCCCCCCTCAAATTTTGCTGGCGAAATAATAAACCCCCTGGGGATATTTCGAGGTAATACGGTAGGTAGGCTGTCCAAAATTGCTCCTCATTTACTCACAATTCCAGCTACCGTATATCCTCGAAAAAGATCCCAGTGAGTTATCATTTCGTCAGTAAGTTTTGGAGGGGAAGTTACTCAAGTGGGTGTTATTCGAGTGGGTGTTAATCAAGGTGGGTCTTTTTCAATTTACCCCCTTCGAAATTTACCACCTCGTATTTACCCCTTGAAATTCACCCAGGTCTGAGTGAGCTGGAGAAATAATACTCCCCCCTTGAGGTGCACTCCCACCGAAAATGAGTGTATCTACCCAATCCAACCCCCTTGATTTTGACTCTCGCGGAGTTTGGGTAGATAGCTGGAAGAAAATTTCCGGGATGGGGCTGTTTGGGCCATCGTGCTGCATAATAAGAAGCGTTTTTACTTTGGCGCTGGCGCCATTGGCGCTTGGCGCTATAGCACCCTGGCGCCATTGGCGCTTGGCGCCGTGGTCCAGAAAAGCGCCATGGCGCTTTTGGCGCTTGGCGCTAAAACGCTCTGGCGCCATTGGCGCTTGGCGCCGTGGACCGGAAAAGCGCCATGGCGCTTTTGGCGCTTGGCGCTAAAAGCCTGGCGCTTTTTCCATCACTAGTCAGGGGCCATTCCCAGACCCTGTAAAATGCCAAATGTTGTGCAAAGTGTCCAAAGTCACGTGAAATGCCCTGTAAAATGTCAAATTGGCTTAAGTATTAAATTTTGAAATTTTACAGGGCATTTTACAAAACTTTTGACACTTTCCACAACAATTGACATTTTACAGGGCCTGGAAGTGGCAGGTGTGTATATTCAATAATTCGAACATGATTAGATAGGTAGGGCTAATGTTGGGATTGCAGGGAATAAAAGTGGAATTAATAGCATGAGCGGAGCCCTAAAATACGGTTACGTATGTTTACACACTTCAAATTTTGCTTTGAGATGATGAAAGCAATAAAATTTTCCCTCAAGATTGCACCACGTAGAAAATATACCACCTTTGTGTTTTAATTTCAAATTCAGTTCTTCAAGTGTCATTGAGAATGTTTACGATGATTCTAATGACTTTTCTGACGAAACGTCCAGACGATCTTCAGAGCTACAAAACCTCTTTAAAGCTCTTATTATATACTTACCTAATAGTCAAGTGGCGAAGCAAATGTTTACCATTATTTATTTTTATCGAATATGACTCATATCTAACGATAGGGAAAATACTTATGACGCCATAACTTCGAGAATGATCTGTAAATTACATAGTTGAAAACGACCCTGTGGCTAGGGTTGGAAAATAGGTTTGAGTGGCTAAAGTATAAGCGTTTAAGTACAGTTACATTACCAGATATGGAAATTTTGAAGGTGAAAGAGGGCAAAAATGTGAAAACTTAGCGAATTTGGATGAAAATTGGGGCGAAATTTCACAAAAATCTCGTCAGTTCGCTAGATACCTGTCGATTTTCGGGTGTAACCTAACCACCCACCCGCATCAGATACCCCTGTCTTGCATCCTACCCATTCACCCATCGCATATACCCCCTACCAGGTCATCCGACCCCAGCACCTATGTGAGCTACCTGCCAGTGCAACAGGTGCCAGTCCCAAACCCTGTAAAATGTGAAATGTCACACAGAGTGTCAAAAGTCATGTAAAATGCCCTGCAAAATGACTTTTACATGACTTTTGACACTTTGCGTGACAGTTCACACTTTACAGAGTCCGGGACTGCCCCAGGACGGCAGCTGCAACGGCTACCAGCACTACGCCGCCCTGGGCAGGGACCGCGCCGGGGCTTTTGAAGTGAATTTGAGTCCCGCTGAGAGACCCCAGGATGTGTATGAGATGGTCAGGGCTAGGTGGGTGGGTGGGAGGGGGAGTAGGGTTTACAAGCGAATCATAAATCATTGACAAATGACAATTTTTGCACGTGTGGTTTCGTTGTGGCGACAAAAAAATGTGTCATCAGCCTCATTTTAATAACCAGTTGCGCAAAAGGAAAGGTGAAAACTGAAATGATAAGGGAGATGAGAAGTGAATCATATTTAGGATAAAAACAAATGGCGAGTGGGAAAAATGCAACAAAAAATATTCAAAAAATATAAAAAATACCTATTTTAAACATAAAATATATAAAATAATTTTTTTAAATTATTTGAAAAAATACTTGTTTATTTTTTTCTTCGAATTTTCTTTTTACTTGCCACTGTTTTTTAAATAATTTTTCACTTTTGATTTCACTTCTCCTTTTGCGTGGTGTATCGTTGTAAATACATACATTTCTTTCAACCGCAGTATTTTATTTACATTCTCAGAGTAGAAGAGGCCAGACTACAAGCGGCCGCGTCCGGCGACCAAGTGGCATCTAAAATCGGCCACCTGGTAACTAGGAAAACGGTCAAGCGTCCAGTAATGACCATCGTGTACGGCGTGACCCATTACGGAGCGGTGCGACAAATCTACGATGAATTGAAGAATACGCCCCTGGTGGAGGGCATGGACAAGGACGATGTGAAGGCGGCCTGCGTGTGGCTCGCTGGAGCCATTTTTGACGCGGTTGGTGCTCGCACCCCCCACCACCTTGAAAAGGAAAAACTTAGATATTCACGACAAAATATAGGAAAATGCTGGCACACTGACACTGTTGCGCGACAAATTACCTTTTTTAGTTCAATATGGGAGATTAAAGAATGCATTTTTCAACAAAAAAAATCAAAAAAATCTGAGTTGTCTGATTAATGTGAAATAATGCCAGCATTCAAATAATTTGCAAGCAACAAGCAGAAATGTGAAGCACGCAATTGACACTTATGTCAAACTGATAATTAATGTCTAATTTCCAGTTGACATTTATGCTGCAATTGTAAACAGTTAGAACAGTGCAATGTCCTAATGGAAAAAAAATTTTTTATAAGTATACACATGCGCCACAACCCCCTCTCAGGTAGCCCAATCGTTCTCCCAATCCCGCTCTCTAAAAGACTGGTTCGTTCGCGCGACAGACTTGATCACGGGGGTGCATCTGAGGGCCACGGTCGAATGGCGCACCCCCCTCGGCTTGCCTGTTGTACAGCCCTATGTGCAGGTAATTACAGGATTGTAGGACGTAGGCTGCCTAGTTATGTAGACCCGCTTGTCATGTACATGTTTAGGGGGCGTACATAAACATGATTAGCGGCAGCTGGTTTACATGACCGCCCCCGTCCCCGCAGGGATAGAGTTAATGGTGTGAAAAGAGCCATGACTTAAAGAAGTTTAATTTAAGCGGGAAATTTTTTTAAAGCGCGTTGAGGCTATTGGGCAAGGGCATATTCGAAAGATGTAGGGGGTGACGCCATCTTTTTTAAGTGCGCATATAAAAGTCGCTCAAAATCCCCACTAAAACGTCACAAACAACCCAACCCCCCCCCCCCCCAGGAGCGCAAAGTGCGCATCCCCAGTACCTCCCTGGACACCCAAAACGAGGAAACAATTGCCCAAGTTGACATGCCCCTGGGCTACAAGCAGAAACAAGCCATGCCGCCCAACTATATCCACTCGCTGGACGGGACGCACATGATGCTCACGGGGCTTCACTGCCAGCGGAGGGGGGTTGTTTTTGCGAGTGTGAGTTTGAGGGGTTGGGGGACATTTTTTTGGGGGGGTTGTTGATTTGAATTTTGAGGATTTTTGGAAAAAAATTTTTTTGGTTATTTTGGTGATTGATGTTTGTGGCCGCGTGATGTGTAAACGTGACTGGCACCATTGGCACTAGCCTTATAAACTACACCTTGGCACACTCCCAATTCGTCAGCTTTCGTTCCAGTGCAAACAAAATGCAAAATGTAAAGAAAAAGAAACGACAAAGGATTTTCGAAGTTCAGCCGCGGGTAAATACACTGTTTCGTAGAGCATTGCAAAAATTTCTGGGATTTAGAATTTTAAAATCAGAATTTTATATCAGAAAAAATAAAAATATAAGATTTTTATATTTTGTGTAGGATTTTCCTGTTAGATTTATTTTTATATTTTTGAGAGATTTTCTGAGATTATATTTTTCTATTATCAAAATCGTCCATTTTTGAATGCTACTCGTAGAATCGAATGTGGTAAATCTTATTAGAAAATTAAACCTTTCTGTCACCTATATAAAAAGTGATGTTGAATAACACTGAGAACATTGCGCAATTTCAAATTAAATTTACATAGGTCAATACATAGTTAATTAATGTAAAACGTGATAAACTTCGCGTGGGCGCGGCTCTCAAACATCCACTCTCTGCTCCTAGACATTTACCATAGATGTTCTATTCAAACCTACCGTAATTACTGATTGTGATAGGAAAGCGCCAGTAAAATGGCGCCAAGTATACTCAGCGGACTGCACAGTATGCATCCGCACATACTTATGTGTTACGCGCCAATGAACCAACGCGATACTTATGCACCCACTTTCACAAAAAAAATTAAAGATGGAGTCAAGTACAACCAACATAAGTGTCGTGCCTGAATTTTTTTTTGTTTTTGGAACCTTTCTTTATTTTAATTTAATAATGACGTCATGATGGGGTGTTTCGTTCAGAAAAATGCATGCATAATATTCACGGAGGAAAGTACAAAGGGCTGCAGTTTATAAGCGCAGAAATGCTGCGGTAAGCACCAAAGGCTCTTAAACACTAAATTACGGTCGAAATTTCGGAAACTGATTAGTCGGCTTTGAACACATTTGAGTTTACCGGAATATGGTGTCCGTCAACTACGATGGGCTGAGATTAAAAAATTTCTTCCCGGTGAACTTAAATTTATGGAAACAGGTGCCGGTTCCGCAAGTGGAAAAGTTAAGAGTAAAGAGTTAAGAGTTGAGTAAAATGATAAATGATAAGTTAAGAGTAAAGTTAAAAGTTAAGAGTTGAGTAAAAGCATTTGTCATTTTACTCAATTCCTAACTCTTAACTTTACTCATAACTTGCCATTTGTTATTTTACGCAACTCTTAACTTTTAACTCTTAACTTTTCCACTTGCGGGACTGGCCCCAGATTTACGCGTTTTTGGGAATGTATGCAAAGTATTTTACATAGTCTCGCATGGAGAATATGGAAACAAAAAATAGTGTGATGTTAATGATTTTTTAACTTGTAGAAACAACAGCATTATGGTAAAGGGTAAAAAAATCTTGGGCTGTGATTGGGGCGTCTTAATATGCGGATTACGGTAGCTCTATTGCCCCATGTGTTTAAACAAATAAGATTATTTTAATTAAAGAGACCACTAGAAAATGTAATTAAAGTAGATTAGTAAATATTAGTAGCTCGGAATATCCAATGACATTATAATGTCTTTAATAAATAGCAAAGGCGTGTACAAACTCAATTTGGTGTTGTTTACATGATCAATTTGGTGCTTAATTGCGCGCAGTTAAATGATAGTAAAGAAAAAGGGATTTATTGAAAAAGAAAATTAAAACTAAACCTAATAAAGGTAATATAAATACACATAAATATTGTGCCAATATCAGACCGAGATTCAAAGAGTGATATATTTTTACATCGCTAATGTAAAGCTTATACACTGGGGATGTGTTCGAGTTAACGCGACGTATAAGTGCGGCTTTACATTGGGGATAATCGTCATTCACTAGTCATAATAACAGTGAACCACGATTATCCCCAATGTAAATCCGCACTTATACGTCGCGTTAACTCGAACACATCCCCAGTGTATACGGGGCCTGTACCGTTTGACATCTAAACCGTTTGGCATATAGAAAACGGATCAGGGGTTTCAAAGGATTTGACCCTCACGGGGGCTTGATAGATAGCAAATCCCTGCTCCAGAGGGATAGATATATATTCTGGGGGCTCGCTGGGGCAAAATATGATATAAATATATTTATGGCAAAAGTGACTAAATGGTGCAAAATTTAGCGATTTTCGGTAATAATTGCACAAAAATCGCTGAAAGTTTGCTCCACATAGATAGTTGAGTAATTTGGGGGAGGCTCAGTGGATAGTAGCGTCGCGATAGATAGATGGCTGAGCGGCCCTCCCCCATGAGACCCCCGCAATGGGTCCAGATGCCAAGCGGTATGAATGACGTAGATGCCAAGCGGTATGTATGAATACGAATTCGTATAAATGACATTTTAGCGGGTGCGGGACTGGCCCCATCGTGTCCCGCAGCGGGCCAACTTTACACAGTTTACGTGGCAACGAGTAACAATGGTCAATTACAGTAATATGTCACCTTCTCTGACATGTCAAGTAATATGTAACATTTTGTGGGACTTGACACTTGCCTTGTCATTTCCCAAAGTTTTCAATCGGTCGCATTCTGCATTTTAATCTGATTTGGGGAATGTCTTTGAAGGTTGAATAAAATTTTATTCAATAAAAAGATCAATGCATTTATTTAAATCAATTACATTGTTTGTCAGTTTTCCACTGGTTTTCCAGTAAACAGTGGATCAACACATCACTACCTCATTGCGAATTGTTCAATCCTCAAATTACCATAATATTTAGATTTAATCAAAGTGTCGGCGCCATATTTTCACTTTTTGTAAATTGATCTCGATAAAGTTCATTTGAAACAGCTTTTTTTCACTTCAAGTTGCGGCATCATTTTCCACTTGATCGAATTGAGAAGTGTAGCAAACGAAAGAAAAATGCACCTAAAATAAAAATATGTATTAAAATGAACATAAAGTTCACACATAAGGGCCCCCCCACTAGCTGCACGTCAACTGAATTCATGTCAACTAAATTATGGTTAATTGTGTGATTTCAACTTTCCAATGTGATAGAGCATATGCTTTAAAAAATTGTTTTATGTGGTTGACATTAGTTGGCATTCAGTTGACAAAAATTTGCGATTTCAACTAGCAAGTGGGGGGCCCACTGGGTTAATTGCACTGGGGGCCCTTGTCGCCCGTGGACAAGTTTTTGTTATTTTAACTTGTCAAGTCTTAACAGTTTAAACACGGTGGAACAGATGGAAAGAACAACACAATAGAAGGTACGTAAGAAACATTAAGCTGAGAATAGTTTATTAATTGCCATCTGCCAGTACTCCATGTGCTAATGTCATGGCAACGCTGGGCCCAAATTCAATTAAGAGCGTAGGCCATCCAGACATGCGATAATCGCGTGAAATCAGGAAATGTGTACAATTCCAGCAGATACCGTATATCCTCGAATAAGACCCCAGCGGAGTTATATTTTCATCGGAGTGTTTTCAAGGGGTAGTTATTTTTTCCCCAGAACTTTCAGGAGAACTTGCTCTTGATTCATTGTATGAATGCATTCTGTCAACTCATATAATCCACGTATTTAAAGGTTCAACAACAAAAAAAACTCTGTCAACTGTGTCTTCATCGACAATTTTTTAATCATTGCAGCATCTTTTAACTCAGAAGAGGGGGTTATTCGAGGGGGGTTTCCCCACCAAACCAACAGTTATTCAACGTTGGAGTTATTCAAGGGGGAGGGGGGGTTAGTCGAGGATTGACGATAGGTACGATAGGCCTTACGTCCAAATTGAATGTGGCCCCTGGTCATCGTGCTAGTATTTTTTGATTATAAAAATCACTGGTGTGCTAAGTGCGTTGCAAAGTGAAGTGGTATTTTGCTGTATGTTTCAGCCGTGAATCAAAACATCTCTGATGATAATGTTTAACAGATATCATGCTTAGCACTAATTGTAAGGTAGCGCTACTTTAATAATCTGAAATTATATTTGCCAACCCGCTGAGCAAATATCAAGCATGATTAAATTTTATGGTTACCGTATTTTCTCGAAATACCCGCCATCGAATTACCCCCTTCGGAATAATAACCCCCTCTAATTACCCCATTAAAATTGGTTTCCGAAAGAATAAAGCCCCTGGGGGTATTTCAAAAAATGCGGTATATTTTTATGATTTATGCAGCCCAAAATAGTGATTTTGAAGGTGAAAATTGACCAAAAAGGCATAAATATTAGCGATAATTATTGAAATTTGTAGCAGATTTAAGAAGAGCGTTCGGCTCAGATAACTGGCCGATTTGGGGGGTAACCATTAGAGACCCCTAGGTAATCCCATACCTCACTATATAAATACCGCCTAGCAAAAAATCACATCGCATTTAATAAAGAATGTGTAAATTTCGCCGCAGGTGCACGACTGCTATTGGACGCACGCGGCCACTGTTTCCTTGATGAACAGAATTTGCCGCGAACAATTCGTCGCGCTGCACAGACGGCCCTTGCTCGAGGATTTGCGAGACTTTTTCCACGAAAAGTACGTCAAATCGGCCAGGTGACATTTCCGGACCCTGTAAAATTTCAAATGTCGTGCAAAGTTTTAAATGTCATGTAAAATGTCATGCAAAGTGTCAAACGTCATGTAAAATGTCATGCAAAGTGTCAATAGTCATCAAAAATGCCCTGAAAAATGGCAAATGACAGGTGGGAAGACTAAAAGAAAATTTGATTCATCTAAAAAAATTAAGTTAATTTACATGCTTTTTGGCACGTCGCATGACCTTCTATATTTAACAGAGCCTTTTGCATGACTTTTGGCACTTTGCATGACATTTTACATGACTCGACACTTTGCATGACATTTTACTTGACCTTTGACACTTCGCATGACATTTGACATTTTACACGGCCTGGTAGTGCCACCAGATTTCAACGTTTGATGCCGAAAAAGAGAAAGGAAGAAATGGCGGCGCATTTGAAGGCGATGCCCGGCAGGGGAGACTTTGAAATTGATAATGTATTGGAGTCTGTCTACTTTTTCAGCTGATTGTATAAAGCGCTGCTTACGGTTGGAACGATATATCGCATCGAATATAGACTACGTATTTTTCGTATCGAATATCGACCATTTTTCCTATCGAATATCGATATCAATGGTCTATATCGACATCGAGTTTCAGAAAAAAATTCGAATATCGCTATCGTAAAGTCATATCGTCCCAAACCCTGGTGCTTTTTACTCAATTTGAATAGAGCAATTTGGTTGGATATCGCGCTTGATTGACTTTTGTTTCAATCTCGCAGGTGGAAAAGTGACAAGAAAAGTGCTTAATGGTTGGTGTGGTTTTAAGTGGCAAGTCGGGTTAACTTGTCACCTATAAGGCACTTTCCATTTGACTTATCATTCGCTTATCACTATACCTATCACCTATACCTCTTATCACTTGTTCACTTGCAAAATTGACCACTTTCTGTCAATGTGCAACTGAGATGAAGTTATTACATTTGCGGCCACCCTCAAACTGTTTCCTGCTCAAAGCGCTAAAAATATAGTTTACAGATCTATTCCCTGTGCGACTAGCTTTTGTAGTGATTGAACTTAATTAATTCTAGTTTTGTGGTATGCTCAGCTGACCGCAAAGTATGTCCAGAATCCTACCATAATTGAATGAATATAATCTTGTGATAAATTTCGTAATTAATAGTCCCATAGTAAAAACGAAATATAGGTAATGATGAAAAACTGTATAATTTTTGGTTCATTATTCAGATGGGTTATGGTAGGTTTCCGTACTAAGTGTGATATCCGCCGAGTATAAGTTGTAACTAGGATAGTGAAAATGCTCAATTATAGAGTTAAAATGGGTTCCCTAAAGAGTTCTACGTAGTGATGTTAAAGGCACCGGGAAAAATGGCACCGCACCGCACCGGCACCTTTGCCAACGCATGAAAAGGGCACCTGGCACCCTGGGGCACCGGCCAGAAAATGGCACCGCACCGCACCGGCACCGGTGCCTTTTGGAAAAAATTGCACCGGCACCGAAGGGCACCGGCGAGTTGCCGGTGCTAGCACCGAAAGGCACCGCACCGGGCTGGAATTTCTGAAGTAAATATCGGGCAGTTTCTCAGTGGTCTCACCTTTGGAAGTGCATATTTCCATGAATTTTCAACCGATTTTGATGGTTGAGCACTTAAAATGATAAGAATGATGTGGCAATCACTTTTATGAAGCAATTACAATGATTACGAATGAAAGATAAAATATTTAATTCATTACAATGTCCATAGCCACTATTGTCTACTGATCGGAGTCGTTGCTGTACAGAGAATGGAACTATCTCTGTCATATACTGACAACAAATTTTGAACAAAAAAGTAAGATAAATATAAAATATAAAAATGATTTAAAATTCAACAAAATTTTAGATTCACTCATCAGATCATGTATCGGGTATAATGGATTTCACAGTAGGTATATTTATTTGATAGGGATGTTTACAAAATAGGCAAAAACAGTTGGGTAAATATATCGCTGTTTTTTGAAATATGAATAAGCACATACTATGGACAAAATTGCACAGCACATGAAGCCTTGGCCGGTGCTTTTCCCGGTGCCTTTTACTTTGCCCTGGTGCTAGCACCTTTGGCACCGGCAAAAAAATGGCACCGCACCGCACCGGCACCGGTGCTATTCTGGAAAAAATGGCACCGGCACCGGCATGGCACCCCTGAAGATTGCAATGGCACCGCACCAGCACCGGTGCTGGTGCCCTTCGGTGCCCAGCACCGGGGCACCGGTGCCCCGGTGCCTTTACATCACTAGTTCTACGATAGGTACAATTAAATAGACTTAAATAAGTATATGTATGAGTAATGTAAATGTAGTCATTTTGTATTTATAAATAGACATCATTAAAATAGCAAACATCAAGGTATTTAATTTACATGTTGATTTATTTGTTTCCAGGTTTAAGAAGTTGTTGACCACGTTTTATGAAATGAGTCATTGGCCCTACACACACTAGTTTTCACCGTGACTGATGTGAAAACTGAAATGGCGACATGGCGACATCCAGCCTAGGGTTGGCCGATGTTTTTTTTAAACGTTTTTTATTTAAAAAAAACGTTGTTTTTTTAAATACATGACGTCTGAAATTTTTTTTATTTAAAAAAAACATCGACCAAAATTTTGAGTATTAAGCACTAGGTATTTTGCAAAATTTTTGCGCGCAAGCGCGCAATTTCACACACAAATTGACATTGGTGGCTGTTTTCATTGGTTTTGTGGCATTTTTAGTGTCAAAGTAATCCATTTATATATGCTACCATGGGTTAATAAGCCGTCATATGTCGGTGTAGTATATAATGTTGAGGTAATGTGCTTCCATGTACCTCCACAGTGTGTAACTTCACTCCCAAAGTAACAACCTCCTTTTATGACCTTGTTTCATCACTATTCCGTGCCAAACTTTACCTGAAGTCACGAACATTCGACTATAATGCGATATACAAACGTATCGACAAAAAAATGGATATTTTTGACACAAATCACCACTTATAATGCTATCCCATGGTTCAACAGCCATTATATGGTCATATATAACATCACAGAGTATTGCCACTGTCTGATATACCTATATATGTTGACACAAGGTCATATCTGGGAGCTTTAAAAAAAACGTTTTTTATTAATAAAAACGTTTAAAAAAAAACATTGAGTTAAAAAAAACGTTTTTTTTCCTACCCTAATCCAGCCTACTCTTATTGTATGCTATATGTGTTTTAGTTTTCAAATTCTCAAATTTTAACTTTCATTTATTTCAATTCAAATGTAAATTAGATTACCGTATTTCCTCGAATTACCCCCGGGGGGTTTATTTTTTCAGAGTGAAAATTTTGTGAGAAAAACGTGAAAAATGCAACAATAACCACCATTTATAAGTTTTTACAGCCTTATATAAGGATGTAGATGGTATATACGTTGTTCTAACGTAACACAGTAAGTGTGTTGAACGTCTGTTATGCATTTGGTCGGACCACAAATTCATAGTGCCCATTTTGAGGGGGGTATTTCGAGGGGGGGGGGTAAATCATTCAACCGTTTTCGTTTGTTTGCGTTTGAAAAAATTTCAGTGTTCACACGAAGTCATGGTGAAAACTAGTGTGTGTAGGCACAATGTGTCATTTTTTAGATTACAGGGTGTTAGATTTTTAGAGAGTTGTTTGAGATTTTCGTTTCAAAATTAGCTCGCAAACAATACAAAATGTTTACTCGGAGTGAACATAAAAGTGTGAGTTTTTTTAGATCACTGAAATGCGATGTCCCTAGAACTGTTGTTGCCTAGCTGTCAGTGAATTATTTATGCAAAACAAAAAAGCAATTCATAATCAATGAGTAGCGAATTGATAAATCACTGTCGCTTTCATTTCAAGTATCTTAATCGAAAATTTGATACTTTACTTAAGGCGTATTCCTAAATCCTATGTTTCATGTAGGAACTTAGTCCTTTGGGAGCTTTCATTTTAGAATTTTCAACGTTGAAAATCGGATTTTCAGTCTCCATGAAAATTTACACAATCCCAATATAAAAACCCCCAAATTGATCACTTTCGACCCATCCAACGTCGACGGGCGCAGTAAAATGCCCTGTAAAATGTCAAAAAATTCTGAATGTTTGCCATTTCACATGGCATTTTACATGACTTTTGACACTTTGCATGACATTTAACATTTCACAGGTCATTTTACAGGGTCTGGGGACTGGCCCGGCCACAATAGGGCTCGAACTCGACTCGACACGACTCGACTCATGACTCGAGGGTAAAATTGGGTACGACTCGACTCGACAGACTCGACCGGAAAAATATGGTCCAAACTCGAGACTCGAGGTTTTTGCCTGACTCGACTAGAAATTTTGGCAAATTTCGAGTCGGGTTCACCATTGAATCATGTGAAATATATCTAATTGAATATGAATTTTTAAACATATTTTTCAAAATTTTTGCGCGCAAGCGCGCATTTCGACGCGAAATGCTAAATATGTCATAAATTGGCTTGCCATATGCATTGAATGATGTCTAAAGTTGAATTTCTGATTGCTATACAATTCTACAAAATGAAACACAAAACATTTCAAATACATTGTGCAATGTTGGCACATATCCGGAAATATGTAATGTAGTTGAATAAACCTCTTTCTGGATTCGAATGAATATGAATACAACAATGTTTGGGCAGTATGTGTTTTAGTCACCTTTTTTAGGTGGTGTTGTGTGGGGTGAGCGAGACCCCACCATTCACCAGCCTCTGTAGACAAACACCCCCATTCAAAATACTGAATAAATCTCTGGTTGTAGCTGATGATCTTCATATGATCCCTGTCTTCTTCATGAAAATAACAAAAATACGTGTTCCTTAGAAGGGAAATTGATTTCCATTCCTTGCTTGAAATTAGCTTTACATGTAATTTGCTGGCTGGTTTAGGGATGTAATTTTTTCAATGGTTTCCTTTAAAAAAATTTTAATTATTATAAAAACAGGTCAAAAATATGTTGTTTTTCCATTGTCCAGCTATTTGTTGCAACTTTTTTGTGGCAACATCAAGAGAGCAAAAATGTGTGACAAAAAGTTATAGTTTTGCTTTATCTTGATAAAAAAAATGAACTGTTGGCATTAGACTTCATTAAGTGTGTGTGAAAACATTGGTTGAGAAACCAGTATCTGAAATTTCTGCAAGCGTCATTCCAAAAAGTAATGCATCTGACTCGACTGGAGACTCGAGATTTTTGCCTGACTCGACTCAACTTTTCACTAACTGACCCGACTTGACTCGCCGACTCGAACGGAAAAATTTTGGGGTTGCGACTTGAACTCCAGTTTGAAAAAAATCGAGTTTCGAGCCCTACCTACACATACTATTTTTCACCGTTACTTCTGTGAAAACTGAAATGGCGACATGGCGACATTCAGCCTACTCTTATTGTATGCTTTATGTGTTTTAGTTTTGAAATTTTCATTTTCATTAATTAAAAATCTAATTTAAATAAGATCAAATCATTCAACCGTGTTCATTATTTTGCATTTGAAAAAAATTCAGTTTTCCCTCGAAGTCACGGTGAAAACTAGTGCGTGTAGGGCCATGAGCCACCGTGTATTTCGAGAAAATGACACATGTCCAATGCATGTGAAAGTAAGTCCGGACACTTCCGCTTAAACTATTTTTGTATTGATAAATAGATTGACATAAACATGTTTCCGTTCTTATTCTAAGTAGATGCACTTGAATAAAGTGACAGGCAAGTTGGCTTTTTATTTATATAAATATTTATTTGTTTAGATGCGTGAGTTTAAACTTATAGGATATATTTTTGGGTTTCGCCTATATGCCATGTAGCAGATTCTAGATATTGACCATGGGTGTTCTAGATTTTGACCCTCGGGGGGTTGGATACCGTATTTCCTCGGTATAGCCCCCCTCGAAATACCCCCCTCAAAATGGGCACTATAAATTTGTGGTTCGGGAAATGCATAACAACGTTCAAAACACTTACTGTGTTACGTTAGAACATCGTTTATAAGATTTACATCCTTATATAAGGCTGTAAAAACTTATAAATGGTGGTTTTTGTTGCATTTTTCACGTTTTTCTATCAAAATTTTCACTCTGAAAAAATAAACCCCCCGGGGGTAATTCGAGGAAATACGGTAGATAGCAAATCGCTCCTCCGGAGAGATAGATAGCTGAAAAAAATTATTATTTTTTTTTGGGGGGGGGGAGTCGCGGGGGTTCAATTTATAGGCTTTTTCAAGGTGTATAAGGTAGAAAAGGGAGAAAAATCGCTAAAAGTAGGTGAAAACAGCTAAAAATGGGTATATAAGGACAATTAGTACTAAAATAGCTGAAAATAGTTAGTTAGACAATGAACTAGTGATTTTGGATGTGAAAATCTATAAAAAGGTACCAAAAATAGCGATTTTGAGCGAAAATTGGGGTATAGTTTCTCAAAAAGCGCTCCAGATAGGTAGATAGTTGGC
>CAXIWS010000190.1:0-24676 GCA_964036195.1 Sphaerolaimus hirsutus
GAGTTGCCAAAAACCGCCTGGCCAGTGTATAGTAGGGGAGGGGTGTTGGCGACACATCCCCAAAAATTTTAAGTTTATACCCCTCCCACGGCTGGAGATACGGCACCCGCAGTGTAAGAAATCAAGTGGGGGCCGGACCTGTGTGGGACAGTGAAAACGCCGCAAATTTTTTTCACATGTACGGCGACCCCCTCTATAGTGAGTCGCCGCTGCCCCATTTATTATGAGGGGTAGTGGGGGGTTGCGCCTATATACCACCCAAGTTTTAGTTTTCCACCCCTCCCACAACTGGAGATATGGCCTGCGACGTGAAAAAAAAAATAGGCGGCCGGACTTGATCGGGAAGGTGTTTAAATAGGTATCAAGCGAAAATATAAGAAAATGTCAATGTTTTTTTTATTTTATTCTGTTAGTGGAAAAGCCTGAAGAAAATGTAAATAAATATAACATTTTTTTACATATTTTATAATACTTAAAAAAAAATATATTAATCTCCTAATTTTTTTCAATGCTAACCCGCCTGCTATGCTTAATTTTTATTATTATGAGAGATTTTATCATAATATTTTTTATCAAAATCTCTGATTTTACAGTACTAGCTGGGGAGCGCACTTGCACAGCAGTCATGATTACTTGCAGGCCGCTACTACTTGCACAGCGAGCTTACTTGCAGAGAGAGTTCCTCCGAAATCAGCCAAGAAAAACATTTTCATTTCAATGCGGACACGTTTCGCTCTGGACTCGGCCAAGGGCATGGCGTACCTGCACGATCAAACTTGCTTGCACCGCGACCTGGCCGCCAGGTGCCGATCCCAGACCTTGTAAAATGCCATGTAAAATGTAAAATGTCATGCAAGGTGTCAAAAGTCATGTAAAATGCCCTGGAAAATGGCAAACGGGCGTTCGGGCATTTTACATGACTTTTCACATTTTGCCTGACATTCCACAATTTACATGGCATTTTACAGGCTCTGGGACTGCCTCCAGGAATTGCCTGATCACCGGAGAAACGGGCATTGTAAAGATCGCGGATTTCGGACTCAGTTCATTGGGCGGCTTCTACAAAATGCAGGCCGCTCAAAAAGTGCCCGTCAAGTGGCTGGCACCAGAGACCATGCGCAGGTGAAATTGGTGGAGCAAAAGGGAAGCAGCATTTAAAGCGCGCCCTACTGGATATTGACGCCATTTTCCTTTGACGTCAGCGGCATTTTAGGGGGGGGGGTTAACACGCTTTTAAAACTCGGGAACTCAATTAACATTTCACCAAGTGGTTCCCCAGTGATAAAAGCGTGCTAACTGGTGCCAATCCCCGACCCTGTAAGTGTAAAGTAAACTGTCAAATGCCATGTAAAATGTCATGCAAATTGTCAATCGTCATGACAAATGTAAAGTAAAGTGCAAAGTTCGGTAATTAAATCTTCTCTTTGTTTTGATTGACACTTTACATGACATTTGACACTTTACTTTACACTTTACAGGGCTCGGAACTGGCCCCAGGTAACCCCGCCTCAAAAAAGCCACCCTCCAGTCAACCTACAACCTACAGCTAGTCGCCTCCCTTAACCCTACCCCCCCCCCCTCCAGAGGCTACTACGACTACAAGACGGACGTGTGGTCGTACGGCATCATGGTGTGGGAGATCTTCATGGACGCGAGCGACCCCTACCCCGGCATGAAGGTCGCCGAGGTGCAGCAGGCTGTGGGCAGGATGGTCAGTGTAAAATATAGGTTTTTAAAATGACATTTTGTAAAACGCCGATTTAAGGTTGAACTGCACACGATCGAATGGGTCATGTTCACTTTTAAAAGTTGACAGTTGACAAGTATGGAAAATATGACAGTTCACAAATAAAAAATGATACTTCACAAGTGATACCGCTCAGTTGACAACATTATATGAACTTGTCAAGTGAGCGTGAAAATGATTTTTTACTTGTGAATCTGTAACTTTTCCTGTAACTTGTCAAGTGAGCGTAAATAAATATCTGGTCGGCATCTACTTGTTAAGTGAGCGGTATAACATGTGAAGTATCATATTTTTATCTGTGGACTGTCATGTTTTCCCTACTTGTCAACTGTCAAGTTTGTGAAGTGATGCAGAGTCCAATCGAATTGACACGTCACACAAAATAAAAAATCAAGAGAACAAAGACAAAAAAATAACGATAAAACGAATAGTCGAACTAGTTCAGCAAATAATATTGTAGAGTATTAAGATACCGTATTACCTCGAATTATCCCCCCCTTGAATTAACCCCCCCCCTCGAATTAACCCCCCCCTCAAAATGGGCTGGGGAAAAAATAAACCCCCCCTCGAAATACCCCCCCTTCGGAATGATGTACGTCATGTACATAATAAATACGTCATGTACGCAATGTACATGATGTATATTACTGTTACTTTGCATTGCAGCTACACAAACTAGTCTATGTGTAGCTGCAATGCAAAATAACAGTAATATACATCATGTACATTGCATACATGACGTATTTATTAAGTACATGACGTACATCATTCCGAAGGGGGGGGTATTTCGAGGGGGGGTAATTATTTCCCCAGCCCATTTTGAGGGGGGGGGGGTTAATTCGAGGGGGGGTATTCGGGGGGGGATAATTCGAGGTAATACGGTATTCAATTTTCACACGATTTTTTTGTGACTAAAGCAAATCAAATATTTGAATGCCACGACTGAGTCTAAAAATCAAACATTTGAATGCCACGACTGAGTTTAAAAAACAAAAACAAATTATGCACGGCAGAAAAAAAAAAAAAATAAAAGTTTGGTGGTACGCAAATTTTTATATCTAAATGGGCAAATGACAATAAATAATCTTTTATTCAAATTCGATCAGCAAGAACCCCAGATATTATGCTACATTTAAGCCAACATGGCTACCACCACCGTTCGGGTATTTGAAAGAAAGGCAGACCAAAGCTAATTACGGTATAAAGAGACACCAATAATTAACGATTAGCCTAACAAATCACTTCAAAAAGGCCGGAACCCCTGAGGGGGGTATCGTTTGAGGGAGCGATCGCGCAAGTACTCGGCTGCATGCATCCAGCCCACGTGTTCGCATACCTGGGGGTACTTTTTTTAAAGATGGATAGTGAGAAGATTATACGTGGTGAATAGAGAAATTGGCACAGTGCCAATTTCGGTGATTGCTAAAGTTTTTTGTTGATATTTTATGTTACAAATCAAGATACGGATACGAAAAAAGCTTCGCGTAGTTTGACAAGCAAATAGACACCCACGACATAACGTGAACATGTTGCATAGCGGTAAAATGCATTCAAAAATGTGCACATCTCCGCTAAGGTCGTACCCGAGTTCTCAATTCACAACACGATTCCCTCTTGAAAAGAAAAGAAGAGACAAAAATCCTCAACCGAACCTCCACAATCAATCCATCCAATGCCTTAGTGGGTTGTTCATCAAATGCCCTCTGCAAAAGCTGCAGCACAGTGCCCCAATTTCCCCTGGCAGCGGCGTGTCTAGCTAAAGCCTGCGCCGTTTTGGCATCGTGCCAATCCGTCCATTTGGCTAATTCGACAACCAGGGCGTCCAGATCGGACATGGTCACTTGTAGTTGGGGTTGGGGCTGGGTTTGGGGTCAATTCCGAAAGTGGAGATGCCAAAGACATTTTGGAAATGAGAAAGTGAAAGTTGAAGGGAAGTAAATTTAGGAGTCAGAAGTTCGAAAAAAAAGTTGAAAGTTTACATCGCTTGTAGTTTTTTACTTCTCACTTCTAAATTTACTTTTCTTTAAACTTCTCATTTCACTTTTCACTTCTAAATTTACTTCACTTTACCTAAACCTACTTTCTCACTTCTAAATGTATTTTTTACTTCTCCCCTTGCGGAATTGGCACCTGGGGGGTCTGCCGGTCGGGGGTCGTGCGGTCTTCGGGGGGTTCCTGGTGAAGGGGGGTGGGCGTATGTGTTTTCAACATGGCGAACTGAATATTTTTGATGAAATTACTTCTTTGGTCTGCACTTCTTGGCTGCCTTCGTCCGTTTCGGTAGCTGTTTCCGACTCAGATTTTGGTTCTGCTTTCGCCTTTTTCTTGCCCTTTCCCTTGACTGGCGACACTGCGATTTGGTTGATTTAAATTATCACACGTAATGAACTGATCCAGCCAATGCCACACGCTGTAAAATGCCATGTAAAATGTACTTTTTACAGAGCATTTCACATTTTTCATTTCATAGCACAGATCTGTGAAACGTTTAATGTAAAATGTCCTGATCGGCTAGGATAAAATCTATTTAGTGGCATAAAGACAAATCGTACAAAATGAGAACGATGTATAAAGTGTTGTGTCGCCAATTATTAGGAACCAAAGGCATCAAAAAATTAAAAAAGTCCGTGAAGATGCAATCATGCAATAATTCGCAACCCAATAATCATTGGCCCCCCACACGCTAGTTGACATCGACACCAAATGTCAACTGGTTCCGCTCCTAATTCAAAGATTGTGTTTGAACGTCGTTCGTCCACTCGTCAGCAAGCTTTGAATCGAGATCGGCACCAGTTGACATTTGGTGTCAATGTCAACTAGCGTGTGTGGGTCCATTCCGTCATCTTAAAAAATGCAAAAAGAACACAAAAAAGAACATAGGCATGAACTCACATTTCGCCTGTACCGGTGCAGTGCCGCATTTGTAGGATGGAGGTAAATCGTCATCGCTCTGGGACAAATAAACATCGGCCATCACAGTGAGGCGGGCGACCAGGGGCCAGTTCCGCAAATTGAGAAGTGATAAATAAAATGGAAAATTCGAAGTGAAATGAGAAGTGAATTGAGAAGGAAATTGGCCAAAAATAGAAAATAAATGGAATAGGTTTTTTTGTAGCGTATTTTTCAACTTTGATCATAATTGAAATTGTAAAAATGAAAATGTCAAATCAAAATGTCAACTGGTAAAAGCAAAGTGAAATTTCTTTTTATTTACATTTTTTACTTCGCTTATGCCTATTTACTTGCCATTTCACTTCGCTTTTGCCAATTTTCTTCTCAATTCACTTCTCAATTCACTTCGCATTTACCATTTTACTTCTCACTTCTCAATTTGTGGAACTGGCACCAGAGCATCCACAAGGGCGGCGCGCTGGGTATCCAACTCACTGCGGGGGGGGGGAAGGTTGGAAATGTTTTGTGACTGGGTTTCAGACTGAGAAAGCATCTCAGTTTACAAACGTCGTTTTCCAAAATGAAAAAAGTGTTTTTCTGCAAAACATTTTACTTTATTTACAATTATTGTCTTGCACATTTCGTCTATATTTACTTGCGCTCAATCTACCGTTAATATTTTGATTTCCGTTGATATTTTCAGAAACTGTAAAAAATAGCTGTGAAATGGCGAATGCAAACTTCAGTGTTTCAAAATACACAGCAATTTTGTTTCGGTGATACGGCTAGTGCGGCAATGCCGTTCCAAAAAGCCAGATATAAATGTCTTGGCTGATTTGTGCAGCCACAACAATCCACTTGAAAACAACAGATGACAAACCTTTTGGGCATGGAAGGCTTCTCGTCCAGGTCGTGTTTGACGCCGATCCTGGACAGCAGCTGGTCGCCGTCGATCAGCGCCGCCATTTTGTCCGCTGTCGACAAAATTGTGTCCTTGTTTGCTGGGTACTGCGATGGAAAATGACTTTCAGTATTATAATACACAACTAGGATTTTGTGACATTGTGCATTTTGCCCCATTTGGCCAATTTCTCATTATACTCGTCGAACCGCAAAGTATCCTAAAGTACCGTTTCATGGTGACCAAAAGTAAAGCGTCCTAAATTACTTATCGTATTTCCTCGAAATACGCCCCGGGGGTGATTGTTTCATAGAGCTCCCGAGAGGGGGGGGGGGGTTAAACGAGAGGGAGTATTTCGAGGGGTGGGGTTATTATTTCGCAAGAAATTTTTTGAAATCCTAGTACAAAATCGTTGTTTGTGTTGTGCGCTGAGGTAGAAAAATGCATCAATAACTGACATGTATAGACTCCTGTAGACTAATATTAGTATTTAAATAGATGGTATAAACACTGTTCTAACGTGATTCCAACATTGTTTTAACGTGTGTTCTGCACTACGCAGAACACAAACTGCAGTATTTGTCATGTACGTTGTCTTTACACTCAATCTGGGAGGGGGTATTTCGAGGGGGGGGGGGTGATTGTTTCATAGTGGTCTCGAGAGGGGGGGTCAAACGAGGGGGGGTATTTCGAGGAAATACGGTATGCCTTAGTCGATAAGGCGCCAATAGGATACGTATGAACGCACTTCACTAAGACAATATTTCAAAAAAGAAAAAGGCGGAGTCGCGCGCAAGTGGCTATGTTTCTTCCTGAAACGTTTTTTAAACAATTTGTATACTATTAACGATGACGTCATGGTGGTGTTTCATTCAGAAAAATGCATAGCGTGCGGTCCGACGAGTGTACTTAGCGCAGTTAACCCAAGAAATCCAGTTTCAGTGTGCAATTTCGAAATTTCAGTTGAAAGCTATGTGTAGATCGCAGGACTATTTTGTGCAATTGTAGCAAAGTGTAAAAATAATGCAGAAATGATGCTCTTCTTTGGAAATATCACATTCACATCCTGGATTACAGAAAATATCAAAAACCACTTTAGAAAAAAACAAACAATTGTGCCTGCACACATTAGTATTCAACCAAAATTTCAAAAACCCATACGTTAGTATAGAAAAAATGGTATTTTTCAAAAATTTTGTTAAATAAATGATATCATTGATATTTTGCTTCTCTCCTTAAATAAATTTGTAGGTGAACATAAGCAAAAATTATTAAAATGTGATTTTAAATGAAATTTGCAGCAAAAATACTGACTTTTCCTTACATTTTCTGGGAAAACGTATAACCGTATTACCTCGAAATACCCCCAGGGAGTTTATTTTTTCGCCAGCAAAATTTGAGGGGGTGGGGGGGGTAATTCGAGGGGGGGGTTTATTCGAGGGGGGTCTATTTTTTCGCCAGAAATTTTCGGAAATTCCACATACGCAGACGTAGAAAAATCGAACAATTACGTAGATGTATATGTGTTTATAGGCATATATAACTGTATATACCGTATTTCCTCGAAATACCCCCCGGGGGGTGATTGTTTCATAGTGGTCCCGAGAGGGGGGGGGTTAAACGAGGGGGGGGGTATTTCGAGGGGGGGGGGGTGATTGTTTCACAAGAAAATTTTTGAAAACCAAGTACGAAATTGTCGTCTGAAACGTACGCAGACGTCGAAAAATGCAACAAAAACCGCCATTTATAAGGTTCTGTAGACTAATATTAGTATGTAGATGGTATGTACACTGTTCTAACGTGACACCGACAGTGTTTTAACGTGTGTTCTGCAGTACACTGAACACAAACTACAGTTATTGTCATGTACGTTCCCTTTACACTCAATTTGGGGGGGGGTATTTCGAGGGGGGGGGGTGATTGTTTCATAGTGGTCTCGAGAGGGGGGGGGGTCAAACGAGGGGGGGGGGGTATTTCAAGGGGGGGGGGTATTTCGAGGAAATACGGTATACACATAAACCCTTCCCTTACGTCACTTAGCCATCACTTTTAACGTGTGTTCTGCATTGCACAGCTCACAAACTACGGTGTTTGTCATGTACGTTCACTTTACACTCAATTTTAGGGGGGGGTATTTCGAGGGGGGGTTTATTATTTTTTCAGCCAAGGACGTAGCCAGGGGGGGGGGGCGGGGGGGGGCGGCCGCTAGGGTTCAAACGGGATCCCGATCCCGATCCTGGATCCCGTGAAATTCCGGGATTTACCAGTCCCGATCCCGATCCCGATCCCGAAACCCCAATCCCGATCCCGATCCCGATCCCGAAATCTCAAAAAGACCAATCCCGATCCCGATCCCGAAAATTTTCAAATCCCGATCCCGATCCCGAGAAACTCCCAAGTCCGGGATCCCGATCCCGGATAAATTAGTGGAAATTTTAAAAAGTGAAATAATGAGGTTTTTGCATGCAAAAAAGTGGATGCAAACCCCCAGCGTCAATTTTATGCACTTTTCTGGCATCCAACAGTGTTTTGAGACCTTTATGAACAACTGTGAATGCCAGAAAAATGGCCAAAATCTCTATCCCTAAAACCCAATCCCGATCCCGGAAAAATGCCTATCCCAATCCCGATCCCGATCCCGTGACCCCAATCCCGGCCAATCCCGATCCCGATCCCGATCCCGAAATCTCAAAAAACCAATCCCGATCCCGATCCCGAAACCCCAATCCCGATCCCGATCCCGAAATCTCAAAAAGTGAATCCCGATCCCGATCCCGAAAAGTCAATCCCGTTTGAACCCTAGCGGCCGCCCCCCCCCCCTTCCCGGGCCGGACCAAAACATGTGCCAGAAATAGCACTTCCAGAAGACGATTGTCACAGTTTAAAAAAAATTTGCGCGCAAGCGCGCATTTTACTGTCACACATCTTAAATTCCTGTCCGCGTCGCTGTATATGCCTGTATGATACAGATATATACAGCTGTTTTGGCGCCAATGTCAGCGCCAGTGGCGTCACGCCTACGACTGGCGCCAGCGTCATGGCGCCATTCCCCTACTGCAGAGGAAAAATTTTAGGGGGCGCCCCCTGTTCGCCGGGCTCCGTATACAATCCGCCCCCCCCCGCTCAAAAATCCTGGCTACGTCCCTGTCCTCAGCCGAATTTTAGGGGGTATTTCGAGGGGGGTTAATTCAAGGGGGCTTAATTCGAGGTAATACGGTATACTCATATTTACCATTTTGTGCAAATGTAACAGAATCTTTTTTGAAAGTACTTGAGTACAAATCATTTCAAAATCAGGAAAAAAATTGCCAAAAATAGGTATATTAAAATGTAAAAGTAAATATTTTATAACTATGATCTAAATCTCAAAATGACCATTTTGTGCAAATGTCAAAAAGTTACAAAAATTAGTGATTTTAAGTAAAAATTTGGGAAAAATTCTCAAAAATAACCATTTTATGTTTTCCAGGGACAAAATAATTTTACTCATGTTTACTCATGAGTAAAAGTAAAAATTTTTTTAACTGTTTTCTGTACTCAGGGGGTGAGTAAAAAAAAACTTTATGTTTACCTATACTTTGAAAAAAGTTCAGTACTTTTAACAACTCTGTACGCACTTCACTAAGACAATATTTCAAAAAAGAAAAAGAGTCGCGCGCAAGCGACTATGTTTCTTCCTGAAACGTTTTTTTAAACAATTTTTATTCTATTGACGATGACGTCATGGTGGTGTTTCATTCAGAAAAATGCATAGCGTTAGGGTTGGCCGATGTTTTTTTTAAACGTTTTTTTTTTTTTAAACATGACGTCCGAAATGTTGTTTTTTTTAAAAACATCGACCGAAATTTTTATTACTAAGCACTAGGTATTTTGCAAAATTTTTGCGCCCAAGCGCGCAATTTCACACACAAATTGACATTGGTGGTTGTTTTCATTGGTTTTGTGGCATTTTTAGTATCAAAGTATCCATTTCTATGCGCTACCATGGGTTAATAAGCCGTCATATGTTGCTGTACTATATACTATTGAGGTAATGTGCTTCCATGTACCTCAACAGTGTGTAACTTCACTCCCAAAGTATCAACCTCCTTTTATAACCTTGTTTGATCACTATTCAGTGCCAAACTTGACCTGAAGTCACAAACATTCGACTATAAGGCGATATACAAACGATATGTCGACGAAAAATGGATATTTTTGACACAAATCACCACTTATAATGCTATCCCATGGCTCCACAGCCATTATATGGTCATATATAACATCACAGAGTATTGCCACTGTCTGATATAGCTATATATGTTGACACAAGGTCATATCTGGGAGCTTTTAAAAAAAAACGTTTTTTATTTTAAAAAAACATCGAGTTAAAAAAAAACGTTTTTTTCCAACCCTACATAGCGTGCGGTCCGACGAGTGTACTCAGCGCAGTTAACCCAAGAAATCCAGTTTCAGTGTGCACAACGGAAGTCAAAAGGGCAACAACAAAAAGACCTTTTTCATGAGCCGCCTCAAGTACGTGGTGTAGAGAGGGATGTGCGCGGGCCAATCTTCTTTCAGCGTGTCGTAGAGCGCGGCCGCTTCCGTGTCGTTTGTGGTGCGATTCAAATATTCAATATTCGCATCGCGTTGGTGCTCTGCATTTTTGGTCTATTTTATTTAATACCCAGCATTTTATTATTTAGAATTTTAGTATTTGATGTATTTGATTGTATTTTGATTATTTCGTCTATGTCAAAGTTTCCGGTTCTGTGTAGGGTTGGCCGATGTTTTTTTTTAAACGTTTAACGTTTTTTTTATAAAAAAAACATGACGTCCGAAATGTTTTTGTTTTTTTTAAATATCGGCCGAAATTTTTAGTACTAAGCACTAGGTATTTTGCAAAATTTTTGCGCGCAAGCGCGCAATTTCACACACAAATTGACATTGGTGGTTGTTTTCATTGGTTTTGTTGCATTTTTAGTATCAAAACATCCATTTCTATGTGCTACCATGGGTGAATAAGCCGACATATGTTGCTGTAATATAGAATATTGAGGTAATGTGCTTCTATGTACCTCCACAGTGTGTAACTTCACTCCCAAAGTAACAACCTCCTTTTATAACCTTGTTTGATCACCATTCCGTGCCAAACTTTACCTGAAGTCACGAACATTCGACTATGAGGCGATAAACGAACGATATGTCGACGAAAAATGGATATTTTTGACACAAATCACCACTTATAATGCTATCCCATGGCTCCACAGCCATTATATGGTCATATTTCACATCACAGAGTATTGCCAGTGTCTGATATACCTATATATGTTGACACTAGGTCATATCTGGGAGCTTTTTAAAAAAACGTTTTTTTTAAAAAAACGTAGTTTTTTTATAAAAAACGTTGTTTTTTTTAAAAAACATCGAGTTAAAAAAAACGTTTTTTTCCCAACCCTAGTTCTGTGTACATTCTTTTTCAGTACTTTTACGGGCGGACGTTTGAGAAATGGTTTATGCATGCATGCAAACATTGAGGGGGAAGTCCCGCACCCTGTGAAGTGTTAAGTAAAGTGCAAAATATCATGCAAACTGTCAATAAAAATAAAAATAAACGATTTTATTGCTGCCGTTTGACATTTCTCATGACATTTGAGAATGTTGAACGACACTTTACATGACATTTGACACTTTACTTTGCGCTTTAAGGGATGCGGAATGCCTCCAGAATTTCGCTATGATACATATCTAACTTTCTATTCTAAATGTAGGTCCAAAATTTGCCGAATCCCTGAACAGTCTAAAAAAATATCGTAACAATGAACGAACCGCGGAGCTCTACACCATCACCATTTTTGTCCTTATTTTCCTTTGTCGTCCTTGGAACAAATGTCACTGCATCGCTTGGCTTCAAAGACTTTTTCATAATCTCATTGAAATGGTACACAAATTGGTTGAGCGCCACTCGCCGACCAAATTCATCTTTGGCTGCAGTAAAATGTCCCTCTAAATACGATCCAGGTATCACCTTTTTGGGAACCCTGGAATAGTGCTAGGTTAAAAAAATTTTAATTTATGTATGAAAAAGTGCGCGTCATATTGTGTGCCTAGTTGTTAAAACGGAAAATTTCAAACGTCATCAAATTACTAAATGTAATTTTATATGACAAGTTTGCCAAATTAACCCACTAAACTAGTTTATTCAATATATGTTTGAGAAATTTTTTATTAAAAAACGACAACATCTTCAACCGTACAAAACCGAATATTTTATAAATTTTTAAGCCGAAAATTTTTGCCACTTATTTTCAATGTATATTGTAATCTTTGCTCGTAATTTCGCTATTCTCTATTTCGAACCCTCTCCAATCACTCAAAAAGTCAACAACCGACTTCTCAGCGGGCAATGGAGCCACATAAACAGGCGTCATGGCGCCAGCGAGCAGTGGCCGTCCAGCGGGAAACTTGACGCCCCCTGGGGGCAGTCCCGGACCCTGTAAAATGCCCTGTAAAATGTAAAGTGTCGTGCAAAGTGTCAAAAGTCATGTAAAATGCTCTGCAAGATGTCAAGAGTTGCCATTTTCCACGGATTTTTACATGACTTTTCACACTTTACATGACATTTGACATTCAACAGGGCATTTTACATGACTTTTGACACCTTGCATGACATTTGACATTTGACAGGTCATTTTACAGGGTCTGGGACTGGCACCTGGCGTCATAGCCGCTTCAATGTTATCGTAACAATCGAGTGCCAGGGGCGAAGGCAGCTTTTGAGATACGACCACGCAAAGATCGTAGAACGATTCCAACATTTTGGGACTTTCGTGGCGCAGACACAGCTGGATTATGTAACTGCCTTTGGTCACTTTGAATTTGCTCTGTGTGAGGGGGGGGGGATTATAGAAAGTGAATATGGACGATATCTATAAAATAAATGGTCCATGTCTGAGTGACAACTCGAAACTAAAAACGACAATTGACAAAGGGCCCAAACACACTAGTTAAAATCACAAACTCACGTCAACTGAATGTCAACTAAAAATTTTTTAAGCATCACACATCACATAACAGAAACATAGAAAATTCCAGTGTCATGATATAACATTAAGTATACGCTATCATAGTTGAAATCGCATAATTAACCAAATTATAGTTGCATTTAGTTGACACGAATTTTGATGTCAACTAGTGTGTGGACACAATCTCAAAACCCGGCTGACCCTCTCAGGATACGCCTCTCCAGCAGCCACAAACTGTTTCTCAGCTGTGAAAACCTGCCACAACTGCGAGTCGAGCGGCAACTCGTACAAATACTCAGAAAGGCCGGGCCAGCGAAGTTCGACCTCGGTTTCTGCAGCACTCGTTCCGGACGATTTGTTTCCGCCCGGCGGACCGATCGTAAACTCGTAGCGCAGTAGGAGTTTGTGCACTTGGCGCAGATCCAAGACCAGATCGCGGGAGCCCAGCGGAACGAGTGTCGCCTCTGTGGGTCTGAGTGACAGGGGTCCCCAATGGGGGCGGGGTTTAGGGAGTTGGGGTTGTAAATAGGGTTCAAACAGGATCCCGATGCCGATACCGAAGATTTTCGGGATTTTGCAATCCCGATCCTGATCCCGAAAATTTTCAAATCCGAATCCCGATCCCGATCCCGTTTGAACCCGTAAACCCCAAAATCGCCCAGCTATCTATCTATCCCGAAGTAAATCCTTTTGGCAAATTCTTTGGCTTTTGGTAAATACATCTCCTGAACTCACCCCCCCCCCCCATACCAGCCAGCTAACTATCTGGAGCGACTTTTGAAAAATTTCGCCCAACGTTTTGCACACTTCACGATGAAATATACCGTATTCCATCGGAATGAAATATTTTCTCATCACCACAACAGTGGTGATGAGAAACTATTGGCTCTCACTTTCTCACTATTGGATCAACTTTCACTATTGGCATGCTTCGAGCGTAATTCATGATGTGACTTTATTCATCAAAATATGGTAACATACACAGTGAAGTATGCATTCAGTATACGCACAGAACCAAATATCAAAATCATATTTTTATTTTTAAACGCACTTGTGAACTTGGCAGTAATTTTTGAGCGACACGCTGGGAGCCACTTCCTCAGCACGCAAATCCGCACGCACGTTTATCCGTCTCACCGTTTCATGGTGACCCTGCGTATTTTTCACGAAAACGGTTTTAAATGGCTCTTTAATTTCGAAAAAAAGTTTTTAAATACAATTTAAAAAAAAGTTTTTAAAATACAAACCATTGAAATAACTTTCTCAATCGGCGCCAAAGAATGGAATTCAAATTTCAAATTGAGCGCGCTGGCGCCAAGCGAGGCCCACCACTTTGTGATGCACAATTCCACAGTGCGACCGCCGCACACTGGAAACGCTTGGCGATTTTCTGTGCCTTCCGCTTGCAACGTCAAACGTTTGTATGCTTCCGTGCTGGCGTATTTGCAGTCGGGAACGTTCTGCGGGTTGAACACAGATATTTATTTACGCACTGGTTTCAAACGGGATTGAATTTTCGGAATACGAATTGTGATTTTCAGATTTCGGGATCGGGATTGGCGTTTCGGGATCGGGATCGGGACCGCCGACTCCCGGAATATGTCGGATCGCGTTTGAAACCTGTGGAGCCTACGCGTTTGAAACCTGTGGAGCCTACGCATTTGAAAACTGTGGTAAACCTGGAGCCAATTCCGAAAGTAGATGAGTGACTAGAAAAGTGATAAGTGAAGTGAACTTATGAACTATTTCCATTTTTTCAAATAAACTTACCGCTTATAAGTTAGGTCATTTGTTAGCTGAATTACCCTCGACTAAAACTTCACATATAACCAAGTATGAACACGTTTTTTTGGCCTAGTAGGCCACAAAACAAAACTTCGAACTATCACCCACCTGCATCATGTGCACAACGTAAGTAGCATCTTTATCCACCTTCTTTTCATGCCTCAGTGTTATTGTTGCCCAATTCGCCAACGGGGGAGCCATCACAAAACATCTGCTCAAAAACACGCGATTTTTTTACAAAAACGGTTCTGAAAAATCGGAAAATAACCTAAAATGCTGGCCGGGTTTTAGTGCGATATCAGTCTTTGTCAAGCTGTAGGAATCAGACACAGTGAGCCCATTTTGCAATATTTCTGGCCTTATCACAGTTACAGGAATGTAAAATAAGGCACCCGCAGAAGGGTGTTCAGTGTCCACGGCAATCAACTGCGAATGATCAAAAATTACTTTGAAACAAAAACAACAACGACAACGACAAAAACAACACCTCCGTGTAGTGTGCCCCATGGTCTAGCAAACTCATATCGACATTGACAACAATTTGTCTGGGCGAGTTTGTCAAACACAGCAGTTTGGGTGCGTGTACCCAGTCGGCATCGCAGTTGATGGCAATGTTCCGCATAAAATCCGTTTTTACTTCGTTGTCTGAAATAGGTTATACGTGCATTAAAATTTAAAAACTATAAAGGTTTGAGATCTATTACACTGTCAATTCCGCAAGTGGAAAAGTAAAAAACCACTTTAGAAGTGAGAAGTGGAAAGTGAAAAGCGAAGTGACATGAGAAGTTACCTTCTAAAAAATTTAGCAAAAAATTAAAAGTAAATTTGAAAGTGTGGAGTTCAAGTTGAAAAAATCTCACTTCACTTTTCACTTATCATCTCTTACGCCGCTTTCAACTTTTACTTTTCATTTGACTTCTCATTTTATCGTCCTTCTAACTTTTTACTTCTCAATTCCAAAATGGTTCTGTACTAAGTAGAATAAGTAAATAGTACTGAGTAAATGCAGAAGTCTTCTCCACTTGCGGATTTGGCATCAGGCGGGAAACCAACCGGCAGACTCCGCCCACCTGGGCGCCACGACCACATCGAAACTGAGCTTGGCCCCCAACTCAAACTCAAAGGGCTCCCTAACATATATGCCGCGCATGGGTCTGTTGGCATTGTGCCCGCCCAGCACGGGCGCCATGGGCTTCGCCATCGCCGTGGACTTGGCCCCGGCCGCCTTGAGACTGCACCATACGGAGTAGCCGGTCATCCCGGGCACGTGCACGCGGCTGCTGTGCTGCCGCGCGTAGTTCAGGGCTGAGCTGACCTGCGCGGGTTTCGGGGTGCACCTGGTAGGGTGGCAAACGGTACGGCTCTGCGGTGAACGGTACGGTACGGTAAACTTTCTATTTTGCTGTAAACGGTACGATAGGGTAAAACTTCACTTTTGCGATGGTAAATCTGAAAAGTGCGGAACGCGTTACGGTACGGTAAACTTTCCAAAAACGCGGAACGGTACGGTACCCTAGCAACATTTAGGGCAACATGCAACCCCCATTGCTCTACATTCGAGACTCACCTGAACAACCCCAGCGCCCTGTGCCAGTCTGGCAAGTGGCGATTCGTCATACGGCTTCGCAGAGTTCTCAATATACGCAGTGATGGAGTGAGGTGAGTAGCCGATTTTCTCAGCACGAAGAGCAGACATCAGGCACGCTGCGACGATTTCACAATTTTTCAAAAATTCCATAAAAAACGACAAACGTAAAATTACCAAAATTGCCAGCAGCGTTAGGCGACGCCATAGAAGTTCCATTTTTAAGCGATGCGCACTCTAGCGTCCATTTGGGCACGCAGGCGATCGCCGCGCCAGGTGCTGCGATGGTGACGCCGCGCGCTCCAGCCGAAGTGGGACCCTGAAACGTTTTAACGTAGACATAAACGTAAGAATGACAGCTACGTAAACTGGGCAGACAGATCGCTATACGATGTACGATACCGTATTATGATGAATAAGGTCACGTGAATTACTGCACCAAATTGTCTCAAGGTGGAAGCAATTTGATAGATATGATGAGAAATTGTTGTTCTTTTATTCAGATTGGATATGGTAGATTTCATTGTAAGTTGTGCGGTCCGCGGGCCATAAATATTTTTAGAAAGCAAACCTGGCACCAAAACCAACTATAAAACAACAACAAACCGAACACCCACCTGACTAGTCCAAGGATACCCCATAGGCTGGGGCAATTTCTCCCCCTCACAATCGGCACTGTACAAAGTGCGCATCATTCTACCATTCAGCCAAGCACCAACGGAAACACAGGTTTCCGTAGCTGTAGCCGGGGCTCCCACTGTGCCAAAGGCGGGGCCAGAGTTTCCCGCTGACGTCACGAATAGGATGCCGTACTTGTGCACGCACGTGGACAGGTAGGTGATGATGCGACTGTGGGGGGGGGGGGGGTTGATGTGTGGAGGATTGTGTGTGAATTGTGAACTGGGCAGGGACGTATCCAGGATTTTTGAGCGGGGGTGGGCGTGGGGGTTGCTTGTTTACCGTACCAGGCGAACGGGGGGCCTAAAATTTGACCTACACAGTGAGGGAATGGCGCCATGGCGCTGGCGTCATTGGCATTGGCACTGGCGCCAGAAACCGCTGCTTATGTACGTAAATACAAGCATTATAGTCAGAATAGCATTAATACAAGCGTCAGAGTACATTTAGAGTGATTTGTGTCTACAGGAACAAATCTGCTGATAATATGAAGGGCATGGAAGGAAATGTGCTGCATTTTGAAAATTTCATGAAAATTTTAAAGGAATAGCTGCATTTCCCGGGAATTTTCTGGTATCACAACGCCCCCCCCCCATTTACCCGTGATGAGGACATTTTTAAGAAATTGACCGAACTTTTTCCGACTTCTTTTTGAATATATCATTGCCCCTTAGCGCTATTGGCGCCTTTTTACCATTATTACAAACATTTGGCCTACATGCAAATTACAAAGTACTAAACTACCGGCAGAAAATATTGGGACATTTTGGAAAAAAATTTCAATCGCAAATTATTGCGGAACGAAATAAATTTGGGTCGGGCCACCCCCACCAAAAGATAGCCCTAACATTTCTCTACAGGAACCCCCGGGGGGACCCCTGTAGCTGCTTTGAAGCGGCCGCAGGGGTGCCTCCCGTAAAAAATTTTCATTTTTGAGATGGCCTAAAAAAACGGGACATCGTAGGCCATTTTTTTGCGCTCTTTACACATGTTGTGTAAAGAGCGCAAGAGGATGTCGTTTGGATATTCCTGTAGAGAAATGTGCGCTCTTTCTTTCTAGCTGCATAGTGCTGCCTGTATCCTAAAATTTTCGGCCAACATTTGTCTGTGAAAATCGACGTTTTTTGTTCGGTTTTGGCAGTTTTGACGCTATTTTGTTTGGCGCCTGCCTGAATCTGCACAGAGGGGAGCGAAAACTGAATGAAAGATGCACAAAAACATGGCGCATCTTTCTAACCGCTCCAAATTCCCCAAAAGTCCCCTCAAAAAAAGTTGTTTAAGAAAACCGACTAACTTTTTCTTGTCCAAAACGACGTTCAAGTTCAGACCACCTTGACGGTGCTCCTGCAGCAGGAGACAGGCCCACACCGCGTGGTAGCGGTGGTGGCGAGCCTGATGAATAACTTTGGGCAGACCACGAGGGATGGGAAGCCCCTCGTGGCCGTGTAGCGGCACACGGTCCTTGGAAAGACGTGGCGACAAAAAGTTAGTTTGAGTGTTCTTAAACAACTTTTTTTGAGGGGGATTTTGGATAA
The DNA here is from genome assembly GCA_964036195.1 of Sphaerolaimus hirsutus. Taxonomy (NCBI): domain Eukaryota; kingdom Metazoa; phylum Nematoda; class Chromadorea; order Monhysterida; family Sphaerolaimidae; genus Sphaerolaimus; species Sphaerolaimus hirsutus. Next base: position 18,128 of record CAXIWS010000190.1, read on the forward strand.
TTTGGAGCGGTTAAAAAGATGCGCCATGTTTTTGTGCATCTTTCATTCACTTTTCGCTCCCCTCCGTGCAGATTCAAGCAGGTGCCAAAGAAAATTGCGTCAAAACTGCCAAAAGCGACCAAAAAACGTCGATTTTTGCAGACAAATTTTGGCCGAAAATTTTGGGATATTTTAGGCGCTGGGCGTCTATAAAGAAAGCCCGTGCATTTCTGTACATGAATATGCCAATCCAAACCTCTTGCGCTCTTTACACAACGCGTGTAAAGAGCACAAAAAAATTGCCTACGATGTCCCGTTTTTTTAGGCCATCTCAAAAATGAAAAAATTTTACGGGAGGCGCCCCTGCGGCCGCATCAAAGCAGCTACAGGGGTCCCCCCGGGGGTTCCTGTAGAGAATTGTTAGGGCTATCTTTTGATGCGGGTGGCCCGCCCCAAATTTATTTCGTTTCACAATAAATTGCGATTCTTTATTTTTTTGATCGATGTCCCAATATTTTCTGCCGGCAGTTTATAAATTTCTTTTTACTTTTTGCGATGGACCTGTAATTCTTCCAAAAATCTGATTTAAAAATACCAGAATAACTAAAGAATTTCCGTGTGCCTAGAACTTATATGGTCCATTCCCAGTAATAAACAGCACTCACCCGACACTCTCCATGCAGGCGCCTTCCCCGAAGCTGTAATTGATCACATCGACGCCCAAATCGACGCATCGATTAATCTGAAAACCGCCATATCGACATCGACAATCGACCGAATAGACAACTGCATTAAAAAATCCAACCCACCGCTCTAGAGAAAGCTACACCCGTTTCCATACTATGCCTTTGCGTGCGCGCATCGCTCACAGTACACGATATAATTTGTGCACCTGGCGCGGCGCCATTTTTGTCGGGTTGTTCTGGGTGGAATGCTGCAGCGATGCCGGCCACGTGCGTCCCGTGGGGGGCTTTTTTGAGGGGGGGGGGGGTTGAAGAATTGCGAACTTTATTGGGGGTCAGTAGGGTGTCAAAAAATTTTTTTACGGAAAACGGAAAGGTAAAAAAAAATTTCTGCCGGAAAACGGAAAACTGAAAGGTAAAAAAATTTCACTCAGCGGAAAACGGAAAACGGAAAGGTAAAAAAAAATTGTCGGCCGGAAAACGGAAAACGGAAAAATGTAATGCCGGAAAACGGAAAACGGAAAGCAAAATTTTCACGGAAACGGAAAAAAATAAAGTGAAATTAGCATGGTAATAGACAAATTTGCAGAAGGAAAACCTGCATGCAGGTTTGCCTGTTTGGCTTTGATTGTGGTAGCTGTACATTCTGCAACAATGGATCATGCCTGTAACTTCACTTGTAGTTCAAGCTTAACTGAACCAACAAAAGATCATCAAAAAGTAGCCATAGTGGCCATAGGAAAGGAAACACTACGACAATTTCACAGTCTAGAAGCAGTGGGAATCACTGATGACCCCTATGCAATTGATGACAACATTGCAGAGGAGATGATAATAAATAGCATAAAATTCAACGACAACAACAAACAATACTATATTGACTGGCCCTATAAAGAGAGTATCAGTGACCTGCCCACAGGAAAAGCAGAAGCCTTGGTGCAGTTTAAATCACTGATAAGAAGATTCAACAAAGATCCAAACTTATTCGAACAATACCGGAAAGTTTTGGACGACCAACTAGAAAAGGGAATAATTGAGATCTGTGATGTCAACATCATGTATGATGGGTCGGCAGGTAAGCCCAGTTTCAACAAGTGCCTTTTTAGAGGACCAATTACGACACCATTAGCACTGGGCCTACTCCTGAGGTTCAGGGCAGGCAATCTAGCATTAATTGCCGATATTGAAAAGGCATTTTTGCAAATAGGATTGCATGACCAAGCTAGAGACTACACACAATTTTTCTGGCTGAAAGATGCCTCAAAACCAGTAACTGAAAATAACTTAATAGTACTTCGTTTTAAACGCGTACTGTTTGGACTTGTCTGCAGCCCAGCAATTTTGGGAGCAGTCATAAAATACCATTTAAATGTGACAATAAACAACATGAATGAATATGAAGAAAATGAAGGGGAACAAAACCAGTTGGCAATGATAATAAACAACATTTATGTCGATAACTTCAACATGAGTGTCACGAATGAAGTTGAAGCTTTAGAACTATATTACAAAGTCAAAGCTTTATTTAACCAATGTTCTATGAACATGAGGGAATGGCTGTCAAACTCCAGTTCAGTCATGAATGAAATAGCAGAAAACGACAGGAGTCCAAAGGTGAATAAAATTGTCGCAGTAATGGGCATGAAATAAAATCACCGAACGGACATGCTGGCAATATCAACACTAAAATTGCAAATTGACAGCATCACAACACCAACCAGACAAAACTTGAATAAATTATTGGTGTCAGCATATGACCCAATTGGGTTCACAGCACCTGTTTCACTGACCCTGAAATCCCAGTTGTCAATGCTGCTCCAAGAGACAAAAACAACACAATGGGATGAGCCAATTGAAGATAAATACAGATTGAAAAAACAATGGAAAAATGCCAGAAAACTGAAAATCGAGCCAGAAAATGGAAAAATGGCCTGGTAAAACGGAAACGGAAAGGTAAAAAATTTTCAGCCGGAAAACGGAAAAATGGGCCGGAAAAACGGAAACGGAAAGGTAAAAAATTTCAGCTGCCGGAAAACGGAAAACGGAAAGGTAAAAATTTTTAGGCTGCCGGAAAACGGAAAACGGAAAGGTAAAAATTTTTCGGCTGCCGGAAAACGGAAAACGGAAAGGTAAAAAATTTTCCTGCGGAAAGGCGGAAACGGAAAACGGAAACGGAAATTTGACACCCTAGGGGTCAGACCCTCACAATATTATCTTAACGATTCGACTTTTTGGTAAGTCCATTCAAGTTTTTGACGTGTCGATAATTGATAATAAATTTTTTATCAACCTAGCAGTTACGTAGCAGCAATATTGAGTTTTCCAGAATAATTTCAGAAGGAACCAAGGACGTATCCAGGGGGGGGGGCGGGGGGGGGGGCTGCAGCCCCCCCCCTTCCCGGGGTGAGACCTAAAAAGTCCCGGAAAATGCAACTTTTCATATATATTTTTCGACGTTTCATAAAAATTTTTCGCGCAAGCGCGCAATTTCTTCCCCATGCATTGCATTTTCAGCGGATCGGTCCCTCTTAACCAATATCCTTGGAAAATAACTCATTTTTGCGACTTTCGCTGTATATGTATGCATATTTACATACATATAAAGCGGTTCCTGGCGCTGGCGCCAACGCCAATAGTGCAATGGCGTGGTGCCTTTGTATGGCGCTAGCGCCAAAACGCATTCTCGTCCCTATATAGGGAAAAATTTTAGGGGGGGGGCTGAGCCCCCCCCCACGTTCGCCGGCCCCCGTAAACAAGCAGCCCCCCCCGCTCCAAAATCCTGGATACGTCCCTGGAAGGAACACTTTTCTATCACGTTATAAGCGTAAATATTTATATAAAAAACGCTCAAGTAACTGACAATAAGTGCAGCAGATTTCCAACAAATTGCCATTGTCGTGTACATTAACCGCATACGTGGACATGTCTGCATTATAAAAAGCGAATGTGTGTTTACAATGTTGCACTTGTTAAAAAAAGAAATTATCAAAAGTCTTGCTCTTTGACGCAGAAACTGACCACTTTTAGAAAGTCTACCATAATCTCCGTTCTCCCTGAAAGGTTTCAAAACCTGGCATTTAGCCAAGTTCCCTCTGTAGGTCGTGTCTAAACAAACCCTGCGAAAAGCACATTCATCCGCGTCACTTATTCATTTTAGGCATGGAATTTTGGCCCCACGTACGGTAGTTAAAAGCTGAATTTCCCAAACTAATAAGTCTGTTTTAGCCACATTTGAGTTTACCATAATGAATTATTTTTTATCTCGAAAGTAGTTGACGGGATTGCCACAATGAGATATTCAAATACTATCAGCTTCGGTCGTCAAATACTGTGCGCGCCGGCTTTATGTAGACCCTATCTGTAGTTTTTGTGGTGGCAAGACATTTACGACGGTGTACTAAATATTACGCACAAATACCCATTCCGCACATTTGCCGCTTACGCACAAAATCTAATTCATCACGCACAATCAAGTGACAAAAAAACTTGAAAATTGACTTTTTGGCAGTTTACTGAGAAGTCAAGTGATAAGCGTTTTGAATTTTTACATTTTTTACATTTCTGAAAAGTGGCTTATCACTTGACTTCTCGGAAACTGCCAAAAAGTCAATTTTCAAGTTTTTTTTGTCACTTGACAATTAGGAAAAGTGACAAAAAAACTTGAAAATTTACTTTTTTCGCAGTTTTCCGAGAAGTCAAGTGATAAGCATTTTGAATTTTTAAATTTTTTAAATTTGGGGGATTCATGCTCAGTAATAAGCCCGGCACGCACAAATACCCATTCCGCACAAATATCCGTTTCGCACAATGCCCATTACGCACAAATGATCAGTCGTGTGCGTAATGGGCAATTGTGCGTAATGGGCAATTGTGCGTGATGGGCAATTGTGCGTGATGGGTTTGATTTTGTGCGTAACAGGCAAATGTGCGGAATGTGTATTTGTGCGTAATAGGCATGCCCCGACATTTACCTATCAACATTTATTCAGACAAAACGGAAGTGACACTTTACTGTCAGCGCAAAAAATTACTTTCCCAAAATACTCGAGCCACCAAAAAACGTCACCACTAGTCTTCATTTGTATAGATCAAAAACGCACCTCCACGATTTGCCATCGTTCCATGAAATGCAGTCTAACAATGGCCCGGGATCATCAAAATCTGCATCCAATTTTTTTAGAAAATCCACTTGAGCGACCAAATTTTCTCGACGCCATTTTGCTGCCTAAAATGCAAATTTTCTGTGTTTTACCTGTGTTCCAGCATGTACTCATCGTGAAAAAAACAGAAGGATATCCAGAAAACACAGATGTGTCAGTAAAATTGTGGCACAAACAAGGGGGGGTCGCTGGGAGTGCACACTGGATCACTATACACATAAATCGAAGAGCATAGCAAGTCTTCCACTATTTTACACATATTTTTTCGGTAATTTGTGCACATTTTTGCTCAATCATTTATCCATTACTCGAGGGGGGGGTGGCAATTACCTATCAATATCAACCCCACAAGAGACCCCCACCGATCACCCCCCAAAATCAACCAAACCCCTCTCAACAGTTCACAAACCACAGTATCCACAGTGCTGCCTTCATCAGCATTGGCTAATTGCCGCATGACGTCAGCCAAAGCTAAACGCTGCGACGCGTCCCATCGTTGCTCTTTGCGCTCTTTCTGGGTTGAGATACTTTTTAAGTGAGGCAGGGACGTATCCAGGATTTTTGAGCGGGGGGGGTGCTTTTTTACGGAAGCCGGCGAACGGGGGGGCCCTAAAATTTTCAGCTATACAGTGACAGAATGGCGCCATGGCGCTGGCGCCATTCATATGCACCACGCCAAGGCGCCATTGGCGTTAGCGCCAGCGCCAGGAACCGCTTTATATGTATGTAAATATACATACATATACGGCGACAGGCACAGAATTGGGCACATTTCTAGAGATTTGTGGTCCACAGGGCCAACCCGGCAACAATACCATGTGTGTGGAAGTAGATGCGCGCTTGCGCGCAAAATTTTTGGGGGCACACCGAAAAATGTATACTAAAAGTTGCATTATCCGGGAATTTTTAGGTCTTACCCCGGGAACGGTGGGGGGGGGGGGCTGCAGCCCCCCCTCCTCCCCCCTGGATACGTCCTTGAAGTGAGGATACTATTTTTCGAGAGAAAAAAACATTTACGGTTTGAAAAGCTGGTATATTTGAACGTTTTTTTTTATTTATTTGTCGGTGTGTCAAAAAAATTACAACAGTGTAAATTTATCTTTATCTAACAAACCAAACAAACAAATGATAATGCACCCACATGGACCCGTGGATATAAATCGAAAACAGCTAATATTTCCAACTACTTCTGACAAAAAATTGCAACATCTTGATTCACGTTATCTTTCACACTATCTCTTGTATTTATCAGAAAAAGCTTTTTTGCCGTCAAATATCCCACGAAATAGATGACAAGAATTTCCAGATAATTTTCATCCGAAATTGCACACATTACAGAACCCTATCCCTCACACTAAAAAAAAGGTAAAAACCAACCTTCACCCTTTCCACGCAAAATCCAAACAGCTCAAACAGTGGCTTCACACCCACATGCCACTTCCCAGTGGGATTATCACCCGCCCACTCAGATGGCACTTTGAGGGCCCGCCCACTGCACGATTGTATAACAAAGTGGGCGGGGCTTGAATTAGAACTGTCCGTTTGCGTGGGCGGAGTGCGTCTAATCAGCGACATGTCCACGTCGCCAGCGCCCGACCCGTCCATGATGTCGATTATTTTGCGGGAACCAGTGGAAGTCAACTGGGGGGGGGGGGTTAGGGGGGTCAAATTGTGGGGGCTTAAGAAAATGGGGGCGGGGCTTACTGGCGCATGAATTTCGCTGGAAG
>CAXIWS010000191.1:0-10322 GCA_964036195.1 Sphaerolaimus hirsutus
AAGCACACTGCGCTACACTGCACCAAGGTATTTACCTTGTAACGCGTGGGTAAAAACAGGTTGAAATTTGCTGTGGCGCAGTGTTCTTTTGATTTCACTGGTTCGAATCCCGCTAAGTTAGGGCTTGCCTCAAAACGATCATGATTGTCTTTTTGCATTTTTTTGCCGACCCAAAAACATTCACGTTGACAATCAAACTATGTGTGACGACACTTCGTGAATCTTCACCGCCCATCACACACACACCCCTACCTAGTGATGGAAAAGCGCCATGACGCTGGCGCTAGCGCCAAAGGTCAATTTGGTATGTATTTGCGCATGCGGGGGGGGGGGGGTCAATCCAGCAAAATTTAATACACATCGAAAACAGATCACTTATGATTAGCGCTAACTCAAAGCAAAAAGTGCCATGGCGCAAAATTACCCCCCCCCCTCAAAATTCTCACTCAGAAACAATCACCCGCGTGGTAATTTGAGGAAATACGGTAAGTATTTATCTGCATATCTCTCAATAGTGACAATCACGTAACTTAGCAGATTTTTAGGGGTCGCACTATTGGACTGGGGTTGCAATAATAGAGTATTTACAGTATGTACTTTTGTCCGTTGGGCAAGTATCACTACGTACGACACTGTATGTACTTTTGTCCATTGGGCAAGTATCACTACCGTATTTCTCCGTGTATAAGGCCCCCCTGATCATAGTGCCCCGGGCATTATACATTGCCAAAAGTTCCATGCATAGTGCCCGGGCACTGTGCACAGTACTTGGAAAGTGTTCAAATAAAGCCCCCAAATTTGTATAGTGCCCAGGGCCTTATACGGTATTTACGGATGACACTGTATTTAGGTACTTTTGTCCATTGGGCGATTGTCACTACTTACGACACTATGTATACTCCGATTACTTTACACCTTGCACGCGTGGTTCCCGCTGGAAGTGTGCCAACAGTGGTTAACGCATGTGAGTTTCATAAAAAGATGACAAAATTGATTGTTGTTACAATGTTATTCATTAACATATTCACATCGATGAATTTTTTTCATCTTTTTACGCAAATCACATGATTTGATAATCATTGGCACGCTTCCAACGCGAGACATAAATCAGTGCGAGGGCAGAGTATCATGTACGCCGAGTATATGTATAATACCTTTGTCTGTTGGGTGATCATCATAACTACGTATAGCACTGTAGGTACTTGTCAATGTATTTTCTACATGCCATTCTATTTGAGGTGCCACTCTATTAGAAGAAATATGGTACTTGATTTATACTTATCTACAGATAAGAACGCAACAGATGCCTCGAAAAATTGATTTATTTTATAATTAACACACCCCAAAATCTGTGCGGGTTGCACAAAAAGTGCAAAAACATCAATTTTGATCATTTTGACCTAAGCCTATTGATAGGCTTAGGTGTCAAAGTTGCCCGCAGACGCTTCACTCACACGCAAACACTCACAGCACACACTCACACGAACACTGGTCACCAAACGAAGTCACCCCAAAAAATGGTGGTTAATTATGAACGGTTACCACCATAATTACCTATATTCAAATAGAGTCCCCCTTGAAATGAACATTATGTGTGTACTTTTGTCCGGAACTATTCTGACATATTGCATGGAAGCAAGCAAAACGGGACGGGATTCGAACCAGCAAAATGAAAAGCACACTGCGCTACACTGCACTGCGCATGTCCCGATTGCATAAATTACATATTTTACTTACTTTAAATTACGTAAATTACACCAGTTTGGCGTGTTGCCAGAGCTGCGCAATTTACGATTTAAGTAAATCACGTTGCGCGAGCTGCGTGATTCGTGCAGTGATTCGCAAATCGCGTCAATATAGAAAAGCGGGCAGCGAGTGGAAAAATCGTGATTCATACCTATTCAAATTAGGGAAATCTACATAACAGGAAATGCCAATCTACATCGTGGGACTTGTAAGAAAATACGGACGGCGTCTAGATAAGCCATTGAATATAAACATTCTGGCCTGGGCCTTATACACAGAGAAATACGGTATTTACGTACGACACTGTATTTTGGTACTTTTGTCCATTGGGCAATTGTCACTACTTACGACACTATGTATGTACCTTTGTCCGTTGGGCGATCATAACTACGTATAGCACTGTAGGTACTTGTCAATGTATTTTCTACATGCCGTTCTATTTGAGGTGCCACTCTATTAGAAGAAATATGGCACTTGATTTATACTTATCTACAAATGATGAGCACTCAACAGATGCGTCGAAAAATTTATTTCTTTTATAATAAACACACCCCAAAATCTGTGCGGGTTGCACAAAAAGTGCAAAAACATCAATTTTGATCGTTTTGACCTAAGCCTATCGATAGGCTTAGGTGTCAAAGTTGCCCGCAGACGCTTCACTCACACGCAAACACTCGCAGCACACACTCACACGAACACTGGTCGCCAAACAAAGTAACACCAAAAAATGGTGGTTAATTATGAACGGTTACCACCATAATTACATATATTCAAATAGAGTCCCCCTTGAAATGAAGATTATGTGTGTATTTTTGTCCGGAAATATTCTGACATATTGCATGGAAGCAAGCAAAACGGGACAGGATTCGAACCAGCAAAAAGAAAAGCACACTGCGCTACACTGCACCAAGGTATTTACCTTGTAACGCGTGGGTAAAAACAGGTTGAAATTTGCTGTGGCGCAGTGTTCTTTTGATTTCACTGGTTCGAATCCCGCTAAGTTAGGGCTTGCCTCAAAACGATCATGATTGTCTTTTTGCATTTTTTTGCCGACCCAAAAACATTCACGTTGACAATCAAACTATGTGTGACGACACTTCGTGAATCTTCACCGCCCATCACACACACACCCCTACCTAGTGATGGAAAAGCGCCATGACGCTGGCGCTAGCGCCAAAGGTCAATTTGGTATGTATTTGCGCATGCGGGGGGGGGGGGGGTCAATCCAGCAAAATTTAATACACATCGAAAACAGATCACTTATGATTAGCGCTAACTCAAAGCAAAAAGTGCCATGGCGCAAAATTACCCCCCCCCCCTCAAAATTCTCACTCAGAAACAATCACCCGCGTGGTAATTTGAGGAAATACAGTAAGTATTTATCTGCATATCTCTCAATAGTGACAATCACGTAACTTAGCAGATTTTTAGGGGTCGCACTATTGGACTGGGGTTGCAATAATAGAGTATTTACGGTATGTACTTTTGTCCGTTGGGCAAGTATCACTACGTACGACACTGTATGTACTTTTGTCCATTGGGCAAGTATCACTACCGTATTTCTCCGTGTATAAGGCCCCCCTGATCATAGTGCCCCGGGCATTATACATTGCCAAAAGTTCCATGCATAGTGCCCGGGCACTGTGCACAGTACTTGGAAAGTGTTCAAATAAAGCCCCCAAATTTGTATAGTGCCCAGGGCCTTATACGGTATTTACGGATGACACTGTATTTAGGTACTTTTGTCCATTGGGCGATTGTCACTACTTACGACACTATGTATACTCCGATTACTTTACACCTTGCATGCGTGGTTCCCGCTGGAAGTGTGCTAACGGTGGTTAACGCATGTGAGTTTCATAAAAAGATGACAAAATTGATTGTTGTTACAATGTTATTCATTAACATATTCACATCGATGAATTTTTTTCATCTTTTTACGCAAATCACATGATTTGATAATCATTGGCACGCTTCCAACGCGAGACATAAATCAGTGCGAGGGCAGAGTATCATGTACGCCGAGTATATGTATAATACCTTTGTCTGTTGGGTGATCATCATAACTACGTATAGCACTGTAGGTACTTGTCAATGTATTTTCTACATGCCGTTCTATTTGAGGTTCCACTCTATTAGAAGAAATATGGTACTTGATTTATACTTATCTACAGATGAGAACTCAACAGATGCCTCGAAAAATTGATTTATTTTATAATTAACACACCCCAAAATCTGTGCGGGTTGCACAAAAAGTGCAAAAACATCAATTTTGATCATTTTGACCTAAGCCTATCGATAGGCTTAGGTGTCAAAGTTGCCCGCAGACGCTTCACTCACACGCAAACACTCGCAGCACACACTCACACGAACACTGGTCACCAAACGAAGTCACACCAAAAAATAGTGGTTAATTATGAACGGTTACCACCATAATTACCTATATTCAAATAGAGTCCCCCTTGAAATGAACATTATGTGTGTACTTTTGTCCGGAACTATTCTGACATATTGCATGGAAGCAAGCAAAACGGGACGGGATTCGAACCAGCAAAATGAAAAGCACACTGCGCTACACTGCACTGAGCACGTCCCGATTGCATAAATTACATATTTTACTTACTTTAAATTACGTAAATTACACCAGTTTGGCGTGTTGCCAGGGCTGCGCAATTTACGATTTAAGTAAATCACGTTGCGCGAGCTGCGTGATTCGTGCAGTGATTCGCAAATCGCGTCAATATAGAAAAGCGGGCAGCGAGTGGAAAAATCGTGATTCATACCTATTCAAATTAGGGAAATCTACATAACATGAAATGCCAATCTACATCGTGGGACTTGTAAGAAAATACGGATGGCGTCTAGATAAGCCATTGAATATAAACATTCTGGCCTGGGCCTTATACACAGAGAAATACGGTATTTACGTATGACACTGTATTTTGGTACTTTTGTCCATTGGGCAATTGTCACTACTTACGACACTATAGAAAGAGTGCAAAATTGCACTTGCCTCAGGCGGGAATCGAACCCGCACCTCTCGTATAGAACACGAGTGCCCTAACCACTAGACTACAGAGGCGGCTGGGCTCTTCACTATTAGGGGCTGACATGCTGCGTCGGCAATGCCCTTAACACTATGTATGTACCTTTGTCCGTTGGGCAATCATAACTACGTATAGCACTGTAGGTACTTGTCAATGTATTTTCTACATGCCGTTCTATTTGAGGTGCCACTCTATTAGAAGAAATATGGCACTTGATTTATACTTATCTACAAATGATGAGCACTCAACAGATGCGTCGAAAAATTTATTTCTTTTATAATAAACACACCCCAAAATCTGTGCGGGTTGCACAAAAAGTGCAAAAACATCAATTTTGATCTTTTTGACCTAAGCCTATCGATAGGCTTAGGTGTCAAAGTTGCCCGCAGACGCTTCACTCACACGCAAACACTCGCAGCACACACTCACACGAACACTGGTCGCCAAACGAAGTCACACCAAAAAATGGTGGTTAATTATGAACGGTTACCACCATAATTACATATATTCAAATAGAGTCCCCCTTGAAATGAAGATTATGTGTGTACTTTTGTCCGGAACTATTCTGACATATTGCACGGAAGCAAGCAAAACGGGACGGGATTCGAACCAGCAAAAAGAAGAGCACACTGCGCTACACTGCACCAAAGTATTTACCTTGTAACGCATGGGTAAAAACAGGTTGAAATTTACTGTGGCGCAGTGTTCTTTTGATTTCACTGGTTCGAATCCCGCTAAGTTAGGGCTTGCCTCAAAACAATCATGATTGTCTTTTTGCATTTTTTTGCCGACCCAAAAACATTCACGTTGACAATGAATCTATGCGTGAAGACACTTCGTGAATCTTCACCGCCCATCACACACACACCCCTACCTAGTGATGGAAAAGCGCCATGACGCTGGCGCTAGCGCCAAAGGTCAATTTGGTATGTATTTGCGCATGCGGGGGGGGGGGGGCAATCCAGCAAAATATAATACACATCGGAAAACAGATCACTTGTGATTAGCACTAACTCAAAGCAAAAAGTGCCATGGCGCAAAATTACCCCCCCCCTCAAAATTCTCACTCAGAAACAATCACCCGCGTGGTCTAATTTGAGGAAATACGGTAAGTATTTATCTGTATATCACTCAATAGTGACAATCACGTAACTTAGCAGATTTTTAGGGGTCGCACTATTGGACTGGGGTTGCAATAATAGAGTATTTACGGTATGTACTTTTGTCCGTTGGGCAAGTATCACTACGTACGACACTGTATGTACTTTTGTCCATTGGGCAAGTATCACTACCGTATTTCTCCGTGTATAAGGCCCCCCCCCTGACCATAGTGCCCCGGGCATTATACATTGCCAAAAGTTCCATGCATAGTGCCCGGGCACTGTGCACAGTACTTGGAAAGTGTTCGAAAAAAGCCCCCAAATTTGTATAGTGCCCAGGGCCTTATACACGGAGAAATACGGTATTTACGTATGACACTGTATTTAGGTACTTTTGTCCATTGGGCAATTGTCACTACTTACAACACTATGTATGTATAATACCTTTGTCCGTTGGGTGATCATAACTACGTATAGCACTGTAGGTACTTGTCAATGTATTTTCTACATGCCGTTCTATTTGAGGTTCCACTCTATTAGAAGAAATATGGTACTTGATTTATACTTATCTACAGATGAGAACTCAACAGATGCCTCGAAAAATTGATTTCTTTTGTAATTAACACACCCCAAAATCTGTGCGGGTTGCACAAAAAGTGCAAAAACATCAATTTTGATCGTTTTGACCTAAGCCTATCGATAGGCTTAGGTGTCAAAGTTGCCCGCAGACGCTTCACTCACACGCAAACACTCGCAGCACACACTCACACGAACACTGGTCGCCAAACGAAGTCACACCAAAAAATGGTGGTTAATTATGAACGGTTACCACCATAATTACCTATATTCAAATAGAGTCCCCCTTGAAATGAACATTATGTGTGTACTTTTGTCCGGAACTATTCTGACATATTGCATGGAAGCAAGCAAAACGGGACGGGAGTCGAACCAGCAAAATGAAAAGCACACTGCGCTACACTGCACTGCGCACGTCCCGATTGCATAAATTACATATTTTACTTACTTTAAATTACGTAAACTACACCATTTTGGCGTGTTGCCAGAGTTGCGCAATTTACGATTTAAGTAAATCACGTTGCGCGAGCTGCGTGATTCGTGCAGTGATTCGCAAATCGCGCAACCACGCAACGCAAACTCCAATGCGTAAATGGGACGGGATTCGAACCAGCAAAATGAAAAGCACACTGCGCTACACTGCACTGCGGCGAATTTCAAACCCGTTTTGTAAATATTTCAATGGTGGATTGGATCGGTATCAAAGTATTTTTTTTATACCTTGTAACGTGTGGGTAAAAACAGGTGGACAGAAATCTGTACAGGGTGTTTTACCTCAATTCAATTCAGAATACCGTATTTGCTTGAATAGTTCCCCCCTTGAATAATTCCCCCCGTGAATAATACCCCTGTAAGACGAGTGAGGAAATAATAATTCCTCCCTCGAATAATCCCTCCTTAAAGATATTTCATCAATTAGTTGTGCCAAATTTTAACAAAAATGGCACATTTTTGTGTTAAAAATGCACATTTGGTGAAATGACTTGATATAAAGATGCTCAGACATTTTAACGAAAGAATAAATCCCCCCTCGAATAATTCCCCCCTCAAATAGTTCCCCTTGAAAAAAGTCTGGCCAAATAATAGTCCCCCAGGGGGATTATTCAAGCAAATACAGTAGGTACCTTACTTCAGAACTTTGCGCAAGGATCAGGTGTGCCATTTGGTCGTTTTGATATGCTCCACTGCTCACACACGCGATTTGAAAATGTTTGAAGATTTGAATGGTTTTGAACATAATGTACGTTTTGTTTCGGGTCATAAAATTTTTGGAAAATTGTAAGCCATGAGGGAAAATTGTTGTCGATACGCTGATGTTGTCGATACGCTGATCTTGTCCATTTGCAAAAATACAATCATACGGATAGGCAAAGATCAAGAAAAATGCTTCCACCATCAAGTGACGAAAGCAACTCACTGTGTGCTACAATCAACCTGCTTGGGAACAATCACTTGCTGCAGTATTATTCGACATCGTACAACTTTCTGGAACGCACAGTTGTTGCAAGTTTCTGGGCACCGGAACTGCAGAATTACAGTGAAATTGTTTGGAGCAAATATAATATGGGTCTTCTTTCGCATGCTGAAAGGTTTGAGTGCATTGAATACCATATAGGTATCCTCGAGTAACAACCCCCTGAAAAGCTTGTGAAAAAAAATAACTGGGTGTTATTCAAGCATATACCCTCGATGTAACCAAATTGATTTAATTGATAAAAAACAAAATTGACACTACAGAATGTTCCCCATCATGGTTGCACCAGATGGCTCAGCTGTTATTGTGCGTTCCAGTGTGGTGCCGCGAAACCAGTGCAATCTACACGATGGCATCGGTGCTATCACTAATATGCTGCAGGTTGGTACTATATTGATACAAAAATACATAAATTACATAAAATATGGATTTTATTTGACAAATTTGATGTAAAAATAATATTTGGCAGCAAATGACCTTGGAAGATGCAGCTACAGATATGGACACATCGGCTACACCTGTCAGTGTCAGTGCATTCCACTTTACCCCCCCCCCCCACTTTACACTCTACTTTAGAACCCCCCCCCATTCACAGGTATTACCTGTTTTCAATGAGCTGTGTCCAGCAATTCATTGGCGATTGAATGAATATGCGACATTGCCCCTTGTACCATTCACATTAAAATTGAACTGCGACAATGGTAGGCTCGATGTGACTATCCAAGCCTAGCTACTGTAGTGACGCTTTGCGCTGGAGTTTGAAAAAGTGCCATGGCGCAAAAGCAAAGCAAAAAGCAGAAGCTGGAGTTCGGAAAAGCAAAAAGTGCCATGGCGCTTGGGCTGGGCTGCGAAAAAGCGCCATTACCCTTTTGGTCCTGGCGCTTTTTCCATCACTAGTGTGGTGTCTGGAGGCGACTAAGCGATAGGCATTGTTGTTTTTATACTTTTTGAATGACCCGCATGGATTTTGGAATGTGTTTATTATTTAAAACAGGCATTTTTAGGGCGGGCGGTTTCAAAGGGACTCCGGAAGTCGTGGCGCAGTGAAAATAGTATTTGACTGGCTCAAATCCAGCAAACTACCGTATTTGCTTGAATAATCCCCCTGGGGGATTATTATTTCATCACTTTTTTGAAGGGGGAATTATTATTTCGTCAAAATGTTCAAGCATTCTTCTAACAATTCATTTTGCAAAATATGCTTTATTAACAAGATAATATGACATTGTTGTTTAAATTGCTCACAACACATTTATAAAATGCCTAAAATTCATATTCAACAGAGTCAGCGTCAGCGCACATTCATTACCTACATATGTATTATACAATGTGTACACACAACATACACATGTATTTACCTACCTATGTTCTGTTTTTAGTTCATATGTGGGGGGGATTTTTCAAGGGGAGATTATTTTTTTCTCACCAGTCTAACAGGGGCGGGATAATTCGAGGGGGGGAATATATTCAAGGGGGGAACTATTCAAGCAAATACGGTATAAACATTTGAAAAAAGTGAAAAATTTTTTTCGACTGGGCGCATTTTGTCACCTATCAGCAAAATGATACATTCCATTCCGTCACTTAAAAATGTAGGCCCCCCATTCGCCGGGTTCCGTAAACAAGCACCCCCGTTCAAAAATCCCTGTATGCCACACACCAAAGCCTAAGCTAAGATTTTGGGGTTCACTAATTACTTTCAGCTAAGATTTTGGGGTTCATAAATTACTTAAGCACCGCCGTTTTCATGGCTGACGATACGTCAATACACTTTGGTAATTGAGTTTTCTCAAAGTGACAGGTATGAAATGGGCCCGCACATGCTAGTTGACATCGACACAAAATGTCAACTGGCAACGCAACCAGTTGACATATGGTATCGATGTTAACTAGCGTGTGTGGGGCCAATGTGGGGGGGAGGAATTGTGCTTATCTTACCACACCCACGTCGTCGCCATCGATGCATGTGTATTCGCATGTTGTTGCTGTGATTCACAGCTTAATACATAAATCAATGAACAATGAATACGTAAACGTAATGTATTCAGTTTTTTTCATTTATTCACCATAAAACACACTACAACTATACCAAAAAAGTAATTGTGTATTTCAAACATACACCATACACCCTCACAAAGAATTTACATCCGTCTGCATAGGAAAGGCATTTTTGGTGAAACCACATAGGTAACATGACAATCTTTAAAAAAACATGCAACAATGCAATAAAAGCAACAACCGGAATTCATGAGCAATTCAACTAAAAAAAAACTCAACATATCAAAAAAGAAATATACTTGCCGGATATGCTTGGACATGTTGGAAGCATGCCAATGAAGATTAAGCAACTTTTTATGACAATTGCATGTGTAAAAAAAT
>CAXIWS010000192.1:0-10831 GCA_964036195.1 Sphaerolaimus hirsutus
TGAGAGTTGTTAAAAGTACAGAACATTTTCAATCTAAACGTAAACGTAAAGTTTTTTTTTACTCATGGTTGAGTACAGAAAATGTTAAGTAATATTTTTTTACTTTTACACTGCGTTAAACATGAGTAAAATACTCTTTCCTGGGAAAACGTAAAAGTGAGTATTTTTGCTCCAGAAAATGTAAAACTGAGTATGTAAAACATAAAATGCTTAAGAAAATGTAAAACTATTCATCACAGGAACAGTCACTTTTTCCAATTTGGATGCTGGAGTACATCAAAGATGTGGGTTTTTTTATCCTGATACGTATTGAAACATAAAACAAAAATTTTACATTTTCCTTTTTTCCGTTTTCTGAACAATACAATTTTTTCCATTTCCGTTTTCAGTTTTCTGGCAGCTGAAAATTTTTACCCTTTCCGTTTTCCGTATTCCGTAGACCCTAGTTGAAAGTGTTGTGATAAGGGTGTCAAGTTTCCGTTTTCCGTTTCCTTTTTCCGCAGGCAAAATCTGATCTATTTCTATGTATCCAAATCGAATGAAAATATTTTTTTTAACTAAAAAAATCGTTTTGTGTTTTAAGGGTAGCGGACTGGCAGGGGTTGGAGATGCACGCGCGCTGAGACTGGGCGGTTAGTGAACCTCAATTTCTCTTTTAGATGAGATACTTTAAATAGATTTCGTTTTATTGAAAAAGTAAGTATGTACAACATTTAAATATGTACCTACATCTTTTTGGCTTGGTGCCAACACTGGACGTTTGATGTGAAGTCGTCTCTATTTAAAGTCGACGGACTTTTTCAATTTTCATTTTTAAAATGAATTATATTTATTCTGGATTTACTGTGAAACTAGAATAAATATCGTTCATTTTAGAATTGAAAAGTGAAAAGTCCGTCGCCTTTAAATGGAGACGATTTCACATCAAAAATGCATTGGTCAATTTCAGATGGCAAGTTCAAGCAGCAGTTCGGTTGCGCCATCTGTGCCTTCAAATGCGGTATGGATGCTGGCGACCAGGATTGAGATCAAATAAACCTGAGACATTCTTTTTGGGTTTCGGAGACCTTTTGGGAGACAAAATTTCATCATTTTTTTCCGTTTCCGTGCAAATTTCATTTTTCTGTTTCCGTTTTTCCGGCCCATTTTTCCGTTTTCCGGCCGCTGAAATTTTGTTTCCGTTTCCGTTTTCTGCCAAGTGCAATTTTTTTTCTCCATTTTCTGTTCCGTTTTCCGGCTGCTCAGATTTTTTTTCCGTTTCCGCGTAAAAAATTTTGTTGACACCCTAGTTGGGATGAAGATAATGAGATTGTCCCTACTGCAGGTTCAATGGAACTTATTATGACACACCTGAAAAATGCTTGCACATTAATTTATGCATATCTATACCCCAAACATCATTGATTTTACATGATATTTGACAAACCATACCCGATTTACTCAAAATACATAAAAATACCTGAAAAATAGCTTTACGCAATTTTACCGGGTAAAAAGTACTGGGTAAAAAAGAAGTGTTTTACCTGGGTATTCTTTAAGCATGGGTAAAAATGAATCTTTTTACCAGTACTGGTACTTTTGAAAAAGTTCAGTACTTATGCTACGATTACAGCTCGGGCGTAAAATTCCAGTGTAAAATTCCATCGCAAAATTGATTACATAAAAGTGGATGATGATACAGGTCTGCAATTTTTCATGGAGAAAATGTTTATCAATACCTTCATTGTGTCCGAGAGTCATCATCCACAGTCACTGCAATTTGATTGTGGAAATTCAAAAATTTCTATTTTACGCTGGAATTTTACGCCAGCTGAAGAAAAGTCAATTCTACGCCAGGTGATTGCATGCAATGACATAGCGTAGAATTGATTTTTCTTCAGCTGGCGTAAAATTCCAGCGTAAAATAGAAATTTTTGAATTTCCACAATCAAATTTCAGTGACTGTGGATGATGACTCTCGGACACAATGAAGGTAGTGATAAACATATTCTCCATGAAAAATTGCAGACCTGTATCATCATCCACTTTTATGTAATCAATTTTGCGATGGAATTTTACGCTGGAATTTTACGCCCGAGCTGTAATCGCTCCATAATGCTGCGATTACAGCTCGGGCGTAAAATGGACGGGCGTAAAATTGATTTTTGGGCATAAAATTAATTACAGCTGAATGGATGAAGATATGGCGTTGTAATTTCAGTCAAAGAAAGGGCACATGCAGATGTTGCTTGTGTCCAAAGCTCATCAGTTTATTTTTATTGTACTAGAAGTTATGAATTGTGGCGCAAATTTTTTTAATTTTACGCCCTTATTTTACGCCAGTTACAGCGCATAATTGGAAAACTTGTGCTAAAATTCATAACTCCCAGTACGATTGAAATAAACTCATGAGCTTTGGCCACAAGAAACGTCTGCATCTAAGCTTTCTTTGACTGAAATAACAATGTTGTATCTTTATCCATTCATCTGTAATTAATTTTACGCCCAAAATCAATTTTACGCCCGGTCTATTTTACGCCCGAGCTGTAATCGCAGCATAATAACCAGGCTTGCAGCTTCCAATTTCGGTGTGTGAAATATTGTGTGAATTTGGGACTGTGTTAATTTTTTACATTTGTCATTTTACATTTACATTAAATTTTACGATCGCGTAAGCATAAATAAGTTTCACACAATAATTTTTTACGGTGCGCCTGTTGTGTGTTAGTGGGAATCGCTTTTTAATACTGAATCACCATTACTGTGTTATTTTTCGGGGCGCGATTTGACCTCCCAGACAAAATAAACAAATAATGAGCGACCGAAAATTTCTGTATTTGTCGGTAATATTTATGTGTGTTACATAAAAATGTGTGAACGTGTGAATTGAGCTGCAAGCCTGCTTATAACAACTCTGATTCACAGTAACTAATGAATTCACAGTAACTAACACTTTCAGAATCAACCTGTGCTGATCGTCTAAGACTTCAAATTGTGTCTTATTTTGTATCAACCAGTCACTGCATGGGTGTATTGAATAATGTATCCACAGAGTATGTGATTGTTTACAAACTGTACCAATTATAAGTTTACACTGAGCTACCAGATTTGCACAATAACTGGACACTAATTTTTAGTTATGTCACGAGGGCAATTTTTCCAGCTGAACCTTCTTACTTTTAAGTTAACAATTGATCCTATTCCAATACAATCCAACATAAAAAAGTTGTAGTGCTATTTTATAGGGTGGCCATATCCGTCCAAGTTTTGAAACGTGTGTGGAACATGTCTGTCTGTGTAGTGAACATTTACCACACTGTCAATTAGCCCCATGAGGAAAGTGACGTGAAATCGGTTTGAAATCTTACAAAAATAAGTTAGCAGGTTCATTGATCACTTGTCAACATTGTCAAAAATTCATTCCCAAATTATTTTAGAATCTAGTTTTACAAAAGATTCTGCAGTTAACTTACCATTTAGGAAGCTCATAGTCTGGGTCTTCATATTTTGGAATGACAGTGTGGAGTGGTGCAACTTTATAGTCACAATCATCTTGGTTGCCACCTGATGACAGTTTTGCATTGTGTAAAAAGTCATGTAAAAAGTTAACTGTCAAGTGTCATCTAAAATGTCATGTAAAATATCAAATACCCAGTAAAAAATTTTTATCTGGGCACTTGTCCTTGAGAATCGACATTATTTTTTGTGACATTTTTCACTTTACATGACATTCTACAGATTGCGGCACTGGCACCTGGCTGGTAGCAGGCATCTGTGCACGTTTTGCACGTGTATGGGCAGTCAGCTGCAGATGATGTCTGCCACATGGCACATTCACGCCAGGGGGCAGTCCCAAGCCCTGTAAAGTGTAAAGTAAAGTGTCAAATGTAAAGTCAAATGTAAATTAAGTGTGAATGGTGTATCCAAATCTT
Source organism: Sphaerolaimus hirsutus (assembly GCA_964036195.1). Taxonomy (NCBI): domain Eukaryota; kingdom Metazoa; phylum Nematoda; class Chromadorea; order Monhysterida; family Sphaerolaimidae; genus Sphaerolaimus; species Sphaerolaimus hirsutus. Next base: position 3,912 of record CAXIWS010000192.1, read on the forward strand.
CTTTTTTTGTATCCAATTGTTATGTTTTTGTATCCAAATCTTATTTTTCGACATTTGGATTTGGATCCAAGATTTGGATACACAAACATAAGATTTGGACACAACAAATAAGATTTGGATACACAATTGACACTTTCATTTAGATTTGACACTTTACTTTACATTTGACATTCGACTTTGCATTTGACTTTACATTTGACACTTTACTTTACACTTTATGGGGTTTGGGATTGCCACCAGGTAACAGCCCGACATGCTGCATTGTTTGCACACTTGCTTTTCAATGAAGCTGCGAAATGGTTTTTATATGGGAAAGTAGGATCCATTGTGTATTTGTTGTTTTTAAATTTTTTTCCACCCCTAGATAAAACACGTTTTCAAATTTTATCTGTAATTTAGGCTGAAAATGCATATAAAATACGTTCAATACACCATATCAACTCATACCAGCTAAACAAAAATTGTAAAAACGCCTCTTCAGTAACAAATTAGAAAACATGTAAACAGGCAGTAAAACATGAATGTATATTCTAAATTCACCTGAAAAATTTTGAAAATGCATGAATGAATCATTTGATGCAAAAAAATCGAACAGTAATAAATAAATATTCGAAAATTTATAAAACTAATCAAAAAGATTCAAAAAAATTGAAAATTAGAAAACTAAATTAAAAAATTCAGAAACAAATTTCAGGGGCAGGCCTGATACGCACATTTGCCCGTTTTTTTTTGACTTGACACTTTTTCTAGTGATTTTCAGATATGAGTAAAGTGAAAAAAAGTTGCGCAATGACATTAGTGAAGTTTTTTCACTTCACTCATATCTGAAAACCACTTGAAAATGTGTCAAGCGAAAAAACAGTGAAAAATAGCCATTTTTCACTGTTTTTCACTTGACACATTTTCAAGTGATTTTCAGATATGAGTGAAGTGAAAAAAGTTCACTAATGTCATTGCGCAGCGTTTTTCACGTCACTCATATCTGAAAATCACTAAAAAGTGTCAAGTGAAAAAAATGGGCAGATGTGCGTATCAGTGCACCCCCCAAATTTCATAAAAAAAGTTGAAAAGTTGTTTTAGAAATAAACAATTAAACTTTTCAATACCTTTTCATAAGGTTTGTCATCGTATACACTAGTGATGTATGTGAGTGGCACTAACACCAAAGCAAAAAGCAAGATGTAAGGTATTTTGAATTTTCTCAATGCCAACACTTTTCTCTCATTACAGAAGGGTATGATATTAAGCATTCACAAAACTTTTACACTAACGTCGTCTGTTGATCGCTCTTCGTGTATCACGGTAAATTGTATTTATCCAATCCCTTTGGGTATCTGAATTGACCATGTTAAAAAAGTTATTGGTCAATTTATAGGATGGAGATAAATATGAATCGAAAGGTGCATAAGCTCAAGTTTACGCAATCTGTGGACATTTCTGGAAACCAGCATACAAGTGAGTGTTAAAAAGTTTGCCAAAAAGGAGCCAACTTTTAAGGGACGGATCAAATTGCACAAACAGGCTTTTTGATTGATTTTTCAATTTTTTAAATGTTTTCCATTCAATTATCACTGTAACATGGCCAGTTGTAACGTGAGCTTGCACAGGCACTAAATTGGTTTGCAAGCTGATGTGCAAATGCAAGTAACCTGGAAATTGTCTTGTCTTAAAGCTGGTATTACAGCTATAATGCTGCGATTACTGCTCGGGCATAAAATTGACCCCGAGTAAAATTGATTGCAGATGAATGGATAAAGATACGACATTGTTACTTCAGTCAAAGAACGCTTAGATGCAGACGTTTCTTGTGTCCAAAGCTCATGAGTTTATTGTGATCGTACTGGGAGTTATGAATTTGAGCACAATTTTTTCAATTATGTGCTGTAAAATTAGGGCATAACATTGAAAAAATTCTGCTAAAATTCATAACTTCTAGTACAATCAAAATAAACTGATGAGCTTTAGACACAAGCAACATCTACATGTGCGCTTTCTTTGACTGAAATTACAACGCCATATCTTTATCTGTTAACTTCACGTTTCCCCCCATGGACTTCCTCCCCCCGTGGTGTGATGCATTAGCGTTATGTCCGTGCGGACATAACGCTAATGGAACACGACAAAACGGTAATGCAACACGACAAAACGCTATTGCAACACGGACAAAACGCTAATACAACACACTCCGGGCGGCAAGTTTTCCACGGGGGGAAAGTACCTGGAATCATCTTTATCCATTCACCTGTGATTAATTTTAGTCAAAAATCAATTTTATGCCCAGTAAATTTTACGCCCAAGCTGTAATCAACGCATTATGTAAAATTACAGCAGGCATTCACAGATTTTCTACTTGCATGTCCGCTTCAGTTTCCAATTTGCACAGTAGCTTGTGAACTCAAGCAAAATTGCTGCAGTGTCTTACCTTCAGGGTGACAGTTGTACGCTTTGTTCAGTTTGAAAATGTCAGTCCTGTGGAATTTAAGTGGGGTAATGATATATATTTTGTGTACCACAATTTGATGGCAAATTCCCATTTTCCATTTACGTTTTCTGAAGCAAAAATTTTTCAGTTTCCAACCCATTTTTCATTTTCTGGCATATTTTCCGGGGTTTTTTTCCACCTCATTTACCATTTTCCGACTCTTTACAAACCTGGAGAAACCAGCAAGTTGACCAACACCATAATCGCTAAAGTAGTGGCCCTGTTGAAATAGTCTATCCATCTTATCTCTTGGGTACACGATGAGACAAAATTTCTATCGAACCAAATACTGACTGCACTTTCGCTGACCACGCAGTGTAATCTACCGTACCCCATCTGAATCTCAATTCTTCTCTTCACATGACATTCATTTCACTAAGGGTGAATTTCGTGAATAATTTGTAATGTGACATTTTTCATCAAAAAAATTAAAATTCATCAAAAAAATTAAAAGGTAAAATTCTCTGTGAAGCTTGCGATCTGATGGGTGTGGTTATCCTTGAGTAGTTTTACCATACAGCCTCGAATAGTTCCCAGGGGAGTTTTTTATTAGAATTTTTCGACTGGGGTGTTTATCGAGGGTGTAATTCGAGTAAATGGTTCTTTACATATATTTACGTGGCGGATCGCAAAGTATCCTTTCGATTATTATTTTTATCAAACACCGATGATTTTAATCAAGTTTGTGAAGTTTTCTGATCAGTGGTTCTGAAGAATTTTGTCTCAACAGTGCATTTCTTTCCTGACAGTGTTCACCTGGTGGCAGAGTTGCTCGGGTACTGGTATTGTCGGAAACCATAGAAGAAAACATGGAACATTTTGAAAAACACAGAAAATCAAAAGAGGTCTTTTTTGGAGAACACAGAAACACAGAAAAAAGGGAAATATTGTTTGAGTAGTGTAATTTTAGCAGTGTAATTTAAGTGTGTGGAAGACACTTCACCGGAAATTTCGTGATGCTGGTGGAAGCGTGCGAAAGCGAGTGGAAGTTCGCTGCTTCAGGGGCATCCAGCCTGCTTCCACAGCCTGCTCGCAATACCTGAATATGCTGGGTAAACATAAATACATTTTCACAACTCTACCTTGTAGTACCAACTATCAGTGTCATTTGATCCAGTGGATTGATTCACCCATAGAAAGTAGGCGGGAACGTAGTAATCACGTAATGGATACAGTTTTAAATTGATGGATTGATATATTTTACGCATTATGTTTTGACCTGCATGTATTTAATGTGGGCGACAAAATGATGTTGGAACTGGAAGTGTTGTAGTTATAATGGCACTACATTCTATTTACATCCATTCCCATGGTTGTATAGGGTTTTGGGTGTTTGGTCTGAACCCATAAACTTCATGTTTCAGCCAATCTTCATAAGTGACTACTTGGGTGTTTAGGTCAGTTGATGTTCATTGACACATTTTCCCTCATTATTCATGTCCCCTTCAGGGGGTGACCATCTATGAATATGAGATCCTAAACTTTGAGAGCCATGTCACCGAGCGACGTTCCAACCAAAATGCAACCACACCACATCAAGAATGCAAATCTCTTCTGGTCGTTGGCTTAGTGGACTTGGCTTCACATTTTGTCCAAGGTTCACATGCCAATCCAACTGAAACCAACTGCACAGTTCTCATCTGTGCACCATGGACTCAGTTCGCTGTGAGCCCTGTTTCCCGTGTGCACAACAGAAGTAGCAATTGTAAATTGAAGATGCACATGATGATTGAAGTTTTTATGGCGCTACATAAAAGGTGTCAAGCAATAAACTTCAGCAACAATGATTAGGAACCTATCCACTAGGATTGGCAATCAAAAATAAAATGAAAATTTGAAAGTAGGGTATAAAAATTGTTGCAAAATTTGTATTTTTGACAAATTTAATAAAAATACATATTTTCTGTAAGACTGGATATAAAATTCACCTTGAGTGAAAATTGTTCAATTTTTATTTAAGGAATATAATCAATGGACTCTTTACCAGAATGAGTTTTTTTATATATTTGTCAACTGTAGTTGACAGGTACATCATTCTGATTACCGTATTTCCTCGAAATACACCCTGGGGTTTATTTTTTCAGTATGAGTATTTTGAGGGGTGTTAAAAGAGAGGGGGGGGCAGACATAGCAACAATAAGCACCAATAAGCACCTCCGATACAAAGTATACCCTCTATTGATTTCAACAGCTTTTTATTCACAATACCTTATATTAGTGGGTCCTTACCTATATCAGAGGTATACTCGGGTTACTTTATGCCATACATTTTTCCCGAGGAAACACTCGTACGTCGTAAATTTTCGCTGCTGTCCAACTCGTTCCGGTGTGGAATACAGAAAAGATAATCTGGAATATTCGATCAATCAAATTGATATTGTGTGATGCGCGGCTTTGATACGTAACACAGCAAAAAATGGGTGTGTGATGCGCGGTGAAGTGTCCTGAAGTGACTTCACGCAGACGCGCAATGTCGGCGTGAAGACACATCACTGCATTCCAGATGCTTCACGGCACTTCACGAACCATGCAAAGTATGCTGCAAAGGTTCGTGAAGTGCACTTCACGAATTTCGGTCTTCGTGAAGCTAGGTGAAGTGAGTGGAAGACACTTCACCGAAAACTTCGTGAAGTTTGTGGAAGTGAGTGGAAGTGTCTTCACAGAGCTCACTTCCACACACTTCACGAACCCATTTTTTGCTGTGTAAATAGTCGGAACGGAATATTTACTGATTCTAAACGCCACTTTCTAACCGTTTGAAAAACGGTGAAAAAACCGTTCGGTGATAAGTTCCGCTGAAGATAAATATGAATATTTATGGCTCCGGAAACGCAACATATTTACTTGAAAATAAACACCTTCCGGACAAGTTCACCACCCATTATTTTATTTCACTTCGAATGCAATATCTCCGTTCATGGGTGTGTTATAAAGCTGAAACTTTGTATATATAAAGTTGTAAGACCCCTCTACTCCCCAACAATGGGGGAGGTTCGGCGACTCACTACAGGGTGGGTCGCCCTATATGCAACATTTTTTTGGCGTTTTTGGTGTCCCAATCAAGTTCACCACCCACTTGATTGGCTACACTACGAAAGACATATCTCCAGCTGTGAGGGCGGTATGAAGCTGAAATTTGGGGGATGTCTCGTCAACAACCCCCTCACAATACACCAGTGGGGCGGCTGCCAAGGACCCACTAAAGCATGGGTCACTGCATATGAAGTTGACCATTTTCTAAATACAGCCCAAGTGTCCCAAAACAAGTTCATCACCCAACTGCATTAAAAAAATGTTGCAACAACATACCTAATATAAAACTAAATCGGGTTGGAACCCTATTTCAGCCAAAAAAATTTTTTTCAGTAGGGCACCCACCCTGTCCCATAAACTGTAGACTGAAAATTTCACTTTAAACCAATTTTTTGTTTTACACTTCAAAAGTTGGTTTACAAAGTTCACTAGAGAATGGTCTAAGGTTCAAAGTTATGTAAACAACATAACCTCTAAAATGCTTCCATAAGGAAATTTATTTGGGGTGAATGAAAAAGTGAAAACTTTGTCAAATTTTGTTCCTGCAATGACATCATTTTCACATCCTAGAATTCACCCCAAGTAAATTTCCTTATGGAGGCATTTTAGAGGTTATGTTGTTTACATAACTTTGAACCTTAGACCATTCTCTAGTGAACTTTGTAAACCAACTTTTTAAGTGTGAAACCAAAAATTCATTTAAAGTGAAATTTTCGGTCTACCGTTTATGGGACAGGGTGGGTGCCCTACTGAAAAAAAATTTTTTGGCTTAACTATGGTTCCAACCCGATTCAGTTTTATATTAGGTATGTTGTTGCAACATTTTTTTAATGCAGTTGGGTGATGAACTTGTTCTGGGACACTTGGGCTGTTTTTAGAAAATGGTCAACTTTATATGCAGTGACCCATGCTTTAGTGGGTCGTCAGCAGCCGCCCCGCTGGTGTATTGTGAGGGGGTTGTTGGCAAGACATCCCCCAAATTTCAGCTTTATACCGCCATCACAGCTGGAGATATGTCTCTTGTAGTGTAGCCAATCAATTGGGTGGTGAACTTGATTGGGACACCAAAAAGGCCACAAAAAATGTTGCACATAGGGCGACCCACCCTGTAGTGAGTCGCCGCACCTCCCTTATTGTTGGGGAGTAGAGGGGTCTTACAACTTATTATTTACAAAGTTTCAGCTTTATAACACCCGCATGGATGGAGATATTGCATTTGGAGTGAAATAAAAAAATGGGTGGTGAACTTGTCCGGGAAGGTGTTTAGCAGGGTCGGCCGGCACACCGTCAAATCTACGCTTTTCTTACTTTTTTTGTGAAAGGTCGGTCCTTATAGTTTTCAATTTGACTTAGATATTTGATTGTGATAAAAAAGGTACATAAATATTTGCGGTGGTAGAGTATC